>JASANE010005361.1:0-69484 GCA_030248225.1 Trileptium ribeirensis | reverse complement strand
CACGCGCCCGTAAAGTGCGGACCCCGTTGAAATTTCAAAATTGCAACGAAACTTGGTTAAGTTCTCGCTCGTTTGCATGTCGACTGGTTCCCCGCTCCTCGGACGCCCACTTTTCTTTTTCAGGTCCGAGGAGTGACTGAAATTTGTCCTAAGGCAATTAAAGCGAGCAACCGTTCTTTTCTAAGCAGGGCTAGTCAAAATTGCTTTGAGGCATCGGGCAGTAAGTAAGATGTTGTTCTAAGGTAGTTCAGGGCGAGTAAAATTTTATTCTAGGGTGATTCGGAGTGAGCAAAAGCCCTGTTCTAAGGTAATTCAAGGCAAGCAAATTTCTTTTCTAAGGTCTGGTGCATCAGCTTAACGGGAAGTGATGATAATGCGAGGAGTCCTGATTGAAAGCTGTTTCTAGATGAGCCCCTTTTACAATGTACATGAGGTGAGACACGGGAGACGTGGCCGTTTGCATCCGCGGGTGACACGCGTTGTCCCCAACGGTTTGGAATCGGGTTTCAGCGTCGAATCCTCATTCGTTCGCTGTTTCTTTTGCTTCCGGTTGGTTTTCGATGCAAACGACCGCGGGCTTGAGCGTAACAAGAATTTTTAAGAGACACTTGCTGAGCGTAGAGTGAAACAGAGACTGGAGCTGGCGGCGGACTAAGATATACTGAGCCGTGGTGGGACGTAGGCTTTCTAACCGTGCAACTACGGGGAAACTCTATGTCGGCACCCTCTCCCGGAGCTCTCTGGGAGCGAATTTCGAATTAGTCGGATCGCGCGTGAGCCGCTCCAGTGGCTGTTGAAACTGCACTAAATTTAGAACCTTCGGTCCCGTTTTTCAGTCGGATTTCACTTCACAAAACGGGGATAAATTATCAGGATTCAATAGGTAGCTGGTTGCTCACCAATTCAAACTTATTCTCCAAAATGTATCGGGCTCTACTCAAACGAAGATCTTGAGGCATAGTACGTGGAGTGCATATCTCTGGGTACCCTGTAAGGTGCCCGACTCTAGTATTGTTTCAATTATCGTTACAATATAATTGTAATTGTTGAATATAGCGTGCAGTACGCCCCAATTGGGCGGTGTTCATTGTGTGTGCAAAGGAAAAGGCTCGACAGTAAAGGAGTTGAACCGTGTTTAATATATTCAAGCAGTTCGGAGTTATGTATAACTTTTCGACTTTGGATAAAGTTCAGAAATTATTGTTTATCAACCCGGCGAATCCTGCGTCATAGCAAGCAAGTCCACCACCTCTCCGCGTCGTGTAAATTTTATCCGCTGCTACCAATTCACTCGCATGACCCGGCTTAAAGGCCCGAGTTGGCAACCCCTGTGCCCCGCACTAGTGGTTGCGAGCAATTTCCAAAGTGTCCCCGCTGCAAGACCCGTATAGCTAGTCACTGCTATGTTTAGCTCGCCACCTAATACATCACACTAGTATTTTGAATCTTGACCTTCAAGGGACTGGGGCCCTCGCCTCAGTGCCCTCTGCATTATCACAACTAATCAAAATTTAGAAAGCATACCCCGACTAAGACTTCTAGGATTTGCGCACGCTTATAGTTTAGGCTTCAGAACTCGTTGTGCAACGCTCTAAAGCTACAAACGGGGCAACAGTGCATAGGGGCACACAAATGGGGAGCCTCGCCAATGTTATATTAGGATCAGAGAACCCCGCTTAGGGGAATAGGTGAAATAATGAGGGAAAGGCGAGTCAGCCTTATTACCTGTGAGCAGGCTTAGGGGTTGACTCTCCCTCGGGGGACCTCATACCGCTAGACACGTGGGCCATTACAGGGGCCAGGCCGAACACCCTGGTTAACCCGCCGGCAGCCTGCTAAGCTAAGCGGTTCCCTTAGGTCATCGCGTAGATCACCGGGGAGTCGTGGAAGCCGGGGTTGTCCGGGCACCACAACAGAGCAAATTGTGGTGCAGCTGGGATCCCTTAGGGCCAGAACTGGTCCTAGTACAAAAAGGCAAATTTTAGCAAATTTTTAACAATCTTAGGAAATTTTTGGAATTTTATTCGGAATTTAGGGCAATTTTAAGCCCAAACGGGCAAAATCCTACAAATTTCAAGCCCAAACGGGCCAAATTTTCGAATTACACACCAAATTCATTTAATTGAAATCAAGGGCTGTACATCACATGGAATAAATCACGCAAAATTTTCATTTTCTTTCTCACATCTCGAAAAATTTAACTTACTACCATAAGTAAGGAGTCTATAAAATCCAAAAAATTTTAAGAGATGTAACAGCCCGAGTTTTTGCCGAACTTTTAAGATTCAAAATTAGGCCATAAGGGCCTCAAAATTTAGTGTATAACGGGCGATCGGATACCGGTGGAGCGTGATCCAAGGATTCGTTATTGTAATGATATTTGTATTGAGTAAAATAAAACATTATATCGTATGTTATAACCGTGTTATCACGCTCCACCAGCCCGAGGTGCGCGGGGTGATTTCGCACCCAAAATTGAATCAATATCTTATGGTTAGGGTATCCGATCGATCCCCGGACAATTATTGCTCTATATATATTCAAACGTTGTGTCATTATCTTGTATGTGAAGTATGGGACGGATGCGTAGTCGGATCGGCTGGGGACGAGGGGGAGAGATTTCGCGTTTCATCACAATCCGATCTAACGAATTTTGCTACTTAGGTGCCCCAGGGCCGCTCCCGGTGCGCATCCAGAAACGTTATGTGCTCATAATTGTTATATTATACAAAATATGTAGTGTATGGGACGCTGGGTGTCAGGATGGGTCGGGGTGTTGCGCGGAACCCTCATGACAAAAAATTTGCGTTTTCGAGCTTTCTAATATTCTTGGGATCTGGGAAGATCTATCCTGACACGCCGGAAAATGGAACAGTTATTTTATTTCCATTTTTATTTCAGGTATGTTTTTGAAAGGAAGTTTAGAATACATAGGAAGGATAACGAGATCGGTCTGATAGGACGAAGATCTTCATTTTTCGAGGGGTGTAAGGAAACTGGGATTTTGGGGTTTTTATAGCTTTCAAACAAAAAGGGGGACATTAAACTACCATCAGGACTCTATAAGGCTTCAGAATTGTGCTTGCGGGTCAACCTAACCCCAACCCGTAAGTACTTATGGACCTCTAATCCCGCGTTTAGACTCTCAAACTTTCGGGCCCTAAATCACCCTATCCCGAACCAAAACTCTCCGGTTTTCGGAACTCCGCACCTTAATTGGGCCCTATACTAACCATCGCACTGAAAACCGGGGCCACCCGCCCCAACGGATCTTCGTGGGATCCCCATAACTCAATTGAAACCCGAAATTTACCTATCGCGCACGCATTTAACTGCTTATGGCGGGCCTCTTAGGGGGCTTACGTCAAATTTAAGGTCCTCACGAGTAAGCGACCAGCCAGGGCATGGATATGATCCCGCCCCCGGCCGCCTACTCCCTGCCGTTCCTAAAATATAAACAAAACAATAAAAAATTCTGATACGTTCAAAGCGCCCGAAGCGCTGATATAAATCGCCATTGCTGCAGGCCTCGCGCCGACCAGCGCGAGGTTTTGGTTGTTTACGCTGGTCTTCACTATGCGTATCAAACATATGTCGCTTTGTTGACCAGGGCACCAAATATTGTCATTGTTATTTTGCCGGGCCGCATCGTTGCTGTGTCTAAGCGACTCCTAATGTGTACACGTATGTCGGCGATTCGGTTAGATCTATTATTGATTGTGTATGTATATATGTTTCGTTTTCTTGCACGTTGCCAAGGCGTTTAAATTTTCAAATTTTCAACTGTTGGAGGTGAGCCAGTGCTACAACGAGAGGCTAGACAAAGGAAGGGGGGCTTGAGCTGGGTATAAAAGAGGCTGCCCGATTCCCCGATCGGAGCCAGTCGGGGTTTTGTGTTTAGAAGTTGGCGGTTGTCGCCACGCCAAATTTCGTAGGTTTTTGTTTTTGTTTGAAGCTTTCGTTTCTCTTTCGCAGGCACCAGGGTTGGTTCCTCGCCGTACCTCTACGGTGGAGGGCCTTCCCTGGCTTTTTCTATTCTTTTTCGACCAAGCGAAGGGACGCGTTTGCGGATGCTGGAGAGTCGGAGCGATTCCCTGCGCATCCGTAAAGGCCGGGTCCCATCAAAATTCTTGAAGCTATCCGAAATTAATCAAGATTCTTATTCTCGCATATCTCGACTGGTTCCCCACCCCTCGGACATTCTTCCGTTCACGAGTCCGAGGGGTGATTGAAATTCTTGTTTTAGGGAAATTAGCACTGAGAAAGATTTATAGGCTGAGGCAAGTGAGGTTGTTTAAGGTGCTTCTCATGAACTACTCAGGATGCGAAAATTTTTGTATTGCAAATAGGCCTGGTTAAAAGCGGCGTCGAAAAGTTCAGCCAAATTTGCCTGTGAAAATAGGGGTAACTCCGGGACGCAGCCGGTTGCATCCCGTTTGTATAAAATCGAGCTACAGCGTCGAATCCCCATTCGTTCGCTGTGTTCCCATTACTTTTGGTCAAGTTGCGATGCACACGGCCGCGGACCCGCCCGTGAAAATTTATGAGAGGCGCTTGATGAGCAGGGAGCAAACGGAGACTGGAGCTGGCGGTGGGCTAAATCGTATTACACTTTGGTGGGATGTGGTTTCTCTAACCGTGCAACTACGGGGAGAATTCATATCGACACCCGCTCTCGGAGCTCTCTGGGAGTGAATTTCGAATTAGTTAGGCCGCTCGCGGGCCACTCCAGTCGCCGTTGAAATTGCACGAAAATTTCGGACCTTCAGTCTTTTACTCAAACAAAAGCGCAACTGGGAAGGTCCCAGGAAAATTTGCACTTTCTTCAAAAGATTTTGTTTGGCTTGCTTTGATCAGAAAGTCACTCAGGGTATAACACGCTGGAGTTCGTGTAATGTTTGCGTTAGGGTATCTTGCAAGGTACCCGATTCAAATCTCATCATATTATGAATGTTGTAAATTAGTTTGTCATACACCCCGATTGGGTGACATTTTGAAGTGTGCGAGAATTACAAAATTTCGGAGTCAATAGTAAAACGATTGAACCGTGTGTAACTTTTCGAAGCGGTTAGGAGTTTTGTTTAAACTTGACCTTAACAGGAAATTCAGAAATCAGCTTCAATATAACCCCAAGGAGTTTGGCCCTAACTAAATTTCATGCTCCTAGCAAACGAGCAAGACACCCACCCGTCGAGTCAATTCGCTAACGCAAACTCGCCCGTCTCCCCGTTTCTAGGTCCGAGCAAACTCACCCCTGGCACCCCGCATTCCGTTCATGTTTTGCTCTAATCGCTTGGAATGCTCCCGCTGCAACTGCTCTCAGCGTAATTGTCGTTTTATGCGACCCACATCAAAACCAGTAACACTAGTAATCATAGGTAAAACATCCAAGGGACTGGGGCCCTCGCCTCAGTGCCCTCTGCGTTATCACAACTAATCAAGATTTAGTGAGCATACCCCGTCTAGGCCCCTCAGGAAATGTGCGCGCTTATAGTCTAGGCTTCAGGGTCGGTGGAGCAACGCTCTAAGATTAGTAACGAGACAAGTGCAAAGAGACACACCAACGGGGAAAGTCACTAGGATCACGCTAGGACCAGAGGACCCCGCTCAGGGGATTTAGTGGATTATGAGGGAAAGGCGAGTCAGCCTTATTACCTGTGAGCAGGCTTAGGGGTTGACTCTCCCTCGGGGGACCTCATACCATTAGACACGTGGGCCAATATAGGGGCCAGGCCGAACACCCTGGTTAACCCGCCGGCAGCCTGCTAAGCTAAGCGGTTCCCTTAGGTCATCGCCTAGATCACCGGGGAGTCGTGGAAGCCGGGGTTGTCCGGGCACCACACGCTAGGTAGAATAGTGGTGCAGCTGGGATCCCTTAGGGCCAGAACTGGTCCTAGTACATATATAGGCAAAATATAACCACGGATCTTCGAATTATGTTAGTTGTAATAAAAATACTATAAATACGCCTATAGATCTTCGAATTTCCAAATTCTGTTCATCGTAATGAAATGCTATGACTATACGGTAGCTATGTTTGTAAATCTCAAAAATACAATCATGTAAGTACATTTTGCTGAACAATAATAGCTAAAATTTGCAACTATATTTTGACACGTAATGTACGTGTTGTATTTTACATAGAGTAGCATCAGTCGCAATGTGTTAATGACTTTTAGGCGATAGTTACCGTTATATCCCCAGAATAGCCAAGAACATACGTATATACATAATTTTCTTGTGAGGATTCTGCGTTTCAACAGCTACTGCCAGTACCATGTATCATTATATTGCAAGAAATATATACATTATTAAAATGACGTAAATTTAATGCATAAATCCTAGACATAACATTGCTTGATTTATCGCTATACAAGGTAAACGATACGATCTGCTTGTGTAACAGGGCCGTCCCGGCCCTGTCACGAGCGTTTCATGACTTCCGTACCCAAATCGCGTCTAAACGTGTTTGAATGGGAACCGCTCTACATAAAATGTCGTGTCATATCACGGGAACCGTCTTGTATGAAATGCTTTACCAACCGTTTTGTATAAAATGTTATACTTTATCAGTGAAGGTTGTATAAAATGTTATATTTTCTCAGTGAAGTTTGTATAAAATGTTATACTTTATCAGTGAAGGTTGTATAAAATGTTATATTTTCTCAGTGAAGTTTGTATAAAATGTTATACTTTATCAGTGAAGGTTGTATAAAATGTTATATTTTCTCAGTGAAGTTTGTATAAAATGTTATACTTCATCAGTGAAGGTTGTATAAAATGTTATACTTTTTAGTGAAGTTTGTATAAAATGTTATACTTTTCTTCAGTGAAGTTTGTATAAAATGTTATCCTTTATCAGTGAGGTCTGTATAAAATGTTATACTTTTCTTCAGTGAAGTTTGTATAAAATGTTATCCTTTATCAGTGAAGTCTGTATAGTTTAGTATACTTTTAGTGTTCACGGTCCACCCTTGAGGTTACGATAGCCGGGGTCGTATGGGCATGGTGTTAGGAAGTTGCGCCATGCAGCTGCGTCACCGGTTATTACACTTGCACAAAGCACCAAATAAGAAATGTTAATCCTCTCATGCCCACTAGGTCCAAATGGACCTAACGCACATTGCGACTCGTTGTGTTTACTGAGTTTGTCGTATATCGTACGTTTGACCGTGCGTTGTTATTCGCGCGCATTGTGAGGTTTCTTAAGGAACCGAGCAACAGCTCTCAAATAGCTCAGTGGTTTGCGTACACAAGTTTCACCCGTACGTTTCGGGATCCCTGACGCAGGCTTGAGTTTGTCAAACATTGCACGATACACAAATTAATTCGGGCATGAAAGGGTTAAAATTGAATCCCAGTAAAAATTAAAAAATGTTAATTTCAAAAGTCAGCGCTGCAATAATAATTATAAGGTGGGACAGAAAAGCTGGCGCATGTTATCAGAAAATGAACGTATTTCATAAATATTTAAAATATTCTTCAATATCATAGATTTCATTGAAATTAATTTTAGTCTACGCTTCAGCAGCTCATAAATAAATTTCACTGCCAAATGCATCGTTTACATTATAAAGGACCCCCATGTGCAAGTTTTGTCCACCCTCAGTGTCTCTGCCACCATCAAATCTACGGTGTCTTGGACACAATGGTGTTTCTGGTGGTATTTTCAGATAGTATATAGGCTGTGTACTGTCGGCAATAGTATGGTGTAGACTACACCATAAATTTTATATGGTGTTAGCTACACCAGGCTGTTATTTACACGCTTACTTACGTTTTACGTTATTTACATGTTGGTGAGTATATGACCGTTCAAAAAACAGATTTTTGAATCAGTGAGAACAATACGAACTTCAGGGTCAGAGCGACTTGGGTGTTGTCCAGAATGGCTCGGCTGGAGATTTTCAACACCCGGCTTGGATCCGCTGAACAGATTTGCAATTTCTCTTGACTTGATTCGAAATGTATAAATGCTAATTGGACGTGGATGCGCAGATGGCTAGATACTTCGATATGGTCTACCCAATGCGTCAATTTATATCACAGGTTAAGGCTATTACTATTTCGCAACAAATTGGGAAAAGCTTATGTTTGGGTATATTATATATAAAAACTTCCTTTAGGCCCTACAACGAAAAGCAGCTGAGATAATGCCAGCGGCGCCGCCGTGATACCACTGAATGGGGACATTGTCCCGCTTTGCACTGTAAAGCATGCGTATTCATGAGGGGTAATGGGAGGTGCACCCTAAGTCACGCCGCACAGCCCCAATCTGCCAAAGCGCGGATAATTCTCAGAAAACAGGCAAAACTAAGGGTATATTTGGTAAAAATTGGAAATTTTTATCAATAACAGTGTCAGCGCTGCACGATTTTATCACTAAGGTGGTGGACACGATACGCTTTTATTAAGGTTTCGAGGGCACAAGAGCGTCGCAAGCTCTTTAAAAGTGGAGCGAGCCGACAAGATGCATCAGAGAACAACCTCATATGAGTTACGGCTAAAGCAGGAAGGCTGGAACCAATCCTTTTGGAATATATACACGTCGCGCTCGACATTTTAAATGCGTACCCGATACCTCGCTGTGGGAAAGGCCGCCTTCGGAGTCCAAGTCAGTAAACGCGGGCGGAAACAGCCAGAGATACTTGGAGCACCTGTCATGTGAAGGGGTCGGCTCTTTCAGTCGAAAGGGCAGACCCCAAAGGCGTTAACATTATTATTGCAGTACTAGGCTTCTGCAATTCCTATCCCTGGCTACGCCTACAACTGCATTTTCATATAAATTTCAGCCAGCGTCTCTAGCTACATGCCACTAGTTTAAAAAAACTGACGACGGTTTGACAATAATTGGAATTTTTTTATCAGCTTAATATACAACTGTGAAGGTTAACTAATTTCAGGCGATCCCGTCGAGCAACTAATCGAAATGAAACTTTATTACCTGCAATGGCATTCATGTATGAGCCGTCCACTAACGAACAGATCATTCAGTTATGTTTAACAAAATCGGCTATAAAAGCCGCAGCTCCTATACATAATCGCCAATGTATCAATAACAAGAACAAATTTATTCTCTCAAAACATTTAACATATAATAAAGAAAACAAGCAAATATATATGAAGTTATAAATAAACTGGTCGTTTCCATGCCCAAGCTATCGTCACAGCTTCTATTTATATTTAAACGGTTACATGGTTCCACAATTTAACTTCGAGTAAATCAAGCGTTACAAACCTGTCAAGTGAATACGACTGCCTGATTATGCACCTATAGCTACTAGCTTTTATTCTTAAAATCGTCATAGAACAAAACAAAACCGCGCTGGATTACTTACCATAAATGTATTATACGTTATAGCATAATTAAATTAATATTGGTCAAATTTTGACCTTATATAAATACAATATCTGAGCATGATCCAGACTGTTCGATTCTATAAACAACCATGTCTGTGTCACCTAGTAAAACGCATGAGTTTTCTTATTGTTTTGTCTGCGACATTACATACTAGCACAAAAACCTGTGCTAGTGCGCTTACAAATTAGTCGTTCGGTCTTCGGGGGAGGTCGTTTCTTTTCAATACCCATGTTGTAGGACATCCCCACATGGCCTCTACCCCTGATACGACCTCCCACCGACAAAAATATCCCCTAAGATGCCTCCGCGACGACCCCGCATATCCCCCTCATCATGTATGATATATATCTACATGACCCCCCTCATGATCAAACTCTGCCACGTTTATACATACACACATATATAATTCAAAGTATATAAGTGTTGTTATTAAAATAGCATGAAATGCATTGTTCAAATCAAATAGATATGTTTCGGGAAGTGTAGACGTAAACAGAGTAGACGCCTTTTGGCCTGCTGCAGCCCGCTTTGTAGATTATATGACTATGTGTAACCATGCACAGCCAGCACTTTCCTATACAAAGAGTACATAAGAGAAGAGTATGGAATATCACAGCGCTGTAATGTTATCCTGTGTGTTTAGGTATACATACGGACGTTTTAAGTTTACCGCTTATGCGTATTTCACACAGAAGTGCGTGCACGAACTGCACACCGTAGACACGTCACCCGACGATTGCACGCAAATCGAAGACAACGGCTTTCCATTGCCCGCTATAATAACGCGCTTTTATTACCACTTGTCGAGTGAAATATTGCTAACTATGACTATGCGGCTAGAGCAATGGTAGCGTCTATATCGATAGCTTGCGTGCAATGGTTGATACCATATCTACAACAACGCTATTTTTGTCAGTGTTTTACGAGATATTAAAAAAACCGACCACTGCTATCGTCATTCATTTGCTAATGCCGAGAGGAACTGTGTCAGCGAGACCAGTGTTTCGCACAAGGCGGATAGTCAGACAGAGCGAACAAACGTTCGCGCATGCTCGGCAGAGTCACATTTCTGGCGGGCGGTCTTATACCCTAACGTGGACATCGTCATTAAGCTAATGAAATTCGAAATGATAAACAGTCAACAAATATGTATCACATTGCACGAGATCTTGTGACAGCAAGATCACCGATATACAAGTGCTGTCGAATTCTACGACCGATTCCTACACAGGAACAGATTGGCTCACTTATGCATTAATAGGAAAATAGATTTTGATTACGAAATAGTCATTCGTCAAAAGACAGAATAGACGTCCGTCTTTTGTGTTAAATAATACGGTACGGTAAAGGAAACTGATTTATTTTCCCAATTTTATTACTGTCCGATGCGCTTACCGTTAACACATAGGTATCGAAGGTCCGTCGGAGGAGGGTTAGACTGTGGGCGGTGGGTGCCCGGCAGTGAAACGATATGATTAATTAAGAAATTTTGCGGGTAATCATGTTTAGCCCTACCATAGACTTTTTTAAACCTACTAAGTTACGCGGTTCCTACTGTTTACGTTTTTTGGTGGAACTTGTGATACCAATTTTTTAGCTAATTTGTATGAACCGCTGACGTATGCAGCGTGCTACGAAACATCTCGTATCCGCAAGATAATTTTCGTATACACATTGCAATGTAAGAATTTTAACACATATGTTAAATTTATATCTATGCTGTGAAACGACATATCGTCGCTGATAATGCCAAGGGGCGCATACCATGTAATTTGTAAATATGAGCATTATTCAATTATCTTGAACAGAAAATTTTGCTCTTTCGTTTACGCCAATAGCCGTATGCGTAGCATTAGTATTTGTTAAGTTATAGGCAAATTTCCAATGGGCCTATAACTACGTTCTTCGTTTTGATGTTATTGACAAAGGGCCTATAGCTTATACGCCCATTGGCATCAATCACCTGCTATTAATGCTGAAGTAGACAAAGGGCGTATATCGCTGTACGCCCATTGGCATTGTCAATAATTGTATGTTAGTTGGTGACAGGTACATTGCAGTGGGCGCACAGCTACATGTGTTACATACAAACCCGAAGCTTATTCTTGCTCGTTTGTAACACTGACCTTTCAGTAACGTCAGAAATTAGTCACATAAGTGTCGAACTATTATCATAAGACGAAGTGGTTATTCTATTGTCGAACAATCGGATGTAGAGCGAATTTCCAGAGTTTTGAAATATTTTGAAGCATGGACCTAGCAAAATTTTCATAGTTTAGCCGTCCCCCTGCAGTGTCTGCCGGCTCACTGCTCACCCATTTGCAGCATATCTGTATATGCAACCTCAGTGCGCTCTGTTCCTTCATAATGCAGCTTCGACCTGGCGAAAAATTGAGGGTGAAATAAAACGACCAGACGTTTTCTACCGGAGATTAAGGATAACTTGTCCCCATTAAGCACGTATCGGCGATTGAACTATGTAGTGTGGCCTGAAATTGATCGCATTTTTAAGTATGAGTGTATTTATTAATGATATGGCATGGGCGAGCCTGCCCCCCCAAAAGGCATTGAATATATAGCAGCGCATGGCTTAGAAAATATTCGTCGAGAAACATTTAGTATTCAAAAGCAACTAAGAGATCGTCATTGATTTCACGGCAGACTTTGGACAATTTTTTCAACTCTCGCTGGCAAGGTAAAATCAATTAGCAATGTTTAGATAACTCGACGAATATTATTATTCAATGCTTTTGGGCGCGTGTGGCGGGTGGCCTAGCCGAGCTTAAAGCAACTGCGCAACATAACGTTAGTAACGTAGCTATTAACTATTTTCAGGTATATATTAGACTCGCGGGTACGTATATAATTTCTCCCAAAATGCTTAATTGGAATGTGGATGACTTTATTAGGGTAAAATGCGCTACAAAAACTAAAGTAATATTCTGGCCAGCAATCGTTGCAGATCCTACGACGTCTGTTACTCCAGTTGCTGAAGGGCACTTATTTGTTTGGTATTTCGGCCGGGTTCGAAGCCAATACGGTTATCCCGCCGTTACTGATGATGAGACGTTTATTAATCCAAATTTACCGGTCTACCTAAAGAATACAATGCCGACTTTTGTTAAAGCTATGAACCATCTTAAAGAATATTGTGCTCACGAGAATATTGTCGATATTTTAAATGCAATCTGCAAAGCACGAAAAAGTACTAAATTCCGACTATGTAATATTGACCAAAGTATCGATGATAGTGATGGGGATAATGACAGTAATTCGGATGGTGACGAATACAACGATGCAAACGACGGGGATTATATACCGTCTGAAGGTGAAGACGGTGGAGATACGACTGCTATTGATAATTCGATTGCCGCAGTCCTACGTCAAGTTGTCGGAGCTGCGGAATCGGCAGATAACACTTCCGGTATAGAAGTTGAGCAATCGGCACCCCCAGACTGCGGCCCGGATATGGATGCCATGGATGCACCATCGGCAGACGGCGCTTCAAATGCGGATGTCGAGGTAGCGGCGGCTGTGGCTAACGGTTTGTGTAGTAGCGTTGCTGCTACTGTGCGTAGCAAAAAAAACGGAACTATTGAGGGACTTTAGAAAGAGACAACGAGCTTTTGGTCTTCAATACATCAAACGAAGTACGAAGGAGACGGCACAAATAGAACCTGGACGGATCGCTATACCGATGGCTGAAGTGTGCGCAAAAGGCAAGTGTGGTAAAGACTGTGCAACAGTTGACAATGCTCTTCGCCAGAGACTTAAGGAAGAGTTTTGGCAGCTCGGGGATCAATGTATTCAACGTAATTATGTGTGTGAACGCGTCAAGTCAAGGGCTGCTAAACAGTGTGTTGGTAAACGGAAGATGACCAATAATTACTTCTTCAAGATTATAGCTAATGAACAAACGACTACCGAAATTGCTGTCTGCAAGGATTTTTTCCGGAAGACACTGGGAATTTCGGATAAATTTGTTCGAAATGCGATAAGCAGGCGGTCCGAAAGCGGCGTGTATAGGGGCAGAAAAAAACCTGAGAAAAATGCAGCCATTCAACAGCAGATTGAACTGAACACTGCACGTGTCCACGAACATATTAACATGTTTCCGAGAGTCCCAAGTCATTATTGTAGGATAGACTCGGGTCGAGAGTACTTGGAATCGAATGTGCGGTCTACCAGCAACATGCACAGGCTATATTTGCAGTTCTGCCATGACAAGGGATACGAAAATCCAGTATCGCTCTCAAGTTATCGAACCATATTAAAACGGGACTTTAAAATTTCGTTTTTTAAGCCTAAGAAAGACATGTGTGCAACATGTGAGCGCTATCGCGCGCTTACTGGCCAGGAAAAAGCTGATTTTGAGGCAACCTTCAATGAACATATCAGGCGGAAGGAAGCTGCGAAACAGCAAATGGACTTGGATAATGCCGTAGCTCGGGCGGAGGATGATACTGTTACACTAAGTTTTGATCTTCAAAGTGTCCTTTACGTGCCAATGTCGAACGTCGGCACACTTTATTACAAGAGGAAATTGGCGACATACAATCTCACCGTATGCAATCACAGCGACAACAGCGGCCACTGTTTCTATTGGACGGAAGTTGACGGTAAGTCGCAGCACCTGTGTATATACTCAACTGTTTTTACATGAAACTCACTCTGGACATTATACCGCGGACGCTATACAGTCGTGCTAGAGGATCTGATAGCCTAAAACTTGCAGCCAAAAATCCCAAAATTATAGGGGAAAGTATAAGTAGCACGGTATGAATATATAGCTTGATTAAGCTTATGGTATAATTAGCTAAATCCTTCAGAGGTTCTAACGTTTCATATCAAATCCTAGACTTCTTAGTTTTTATACTGCGAAGGGCATGGGCACCAAGGAAGAATTTCTTGCGATCGCTTGAAAATGCGCCCGTTAATTGCCGGCGGGCCAATGGTTCATGGCATTTCAAAGTGTAAGCGAGAATAGCCAAATCTACTGGCTGGTTTAGCCCAGGATCGTAAAATGTGGAAAGCTGTCGTACATGACGCAAATATACAAATCTTAGTTTTACAGATCAAATCTTAGAATCCTCCTACTACTAACGGCCTATAGTGTTGGTTCCAAGTCTAGAACAGGTCAGGCATCGCAGGTCTTTCTAACATCATAAAAATACCGGGCGAAAACGGCGGTTAGTGAGAAAAATGTTATGAAAAAATATAAGGCAAGCTGCCATAGTGCCAAATTCAACGTTTACGTCCAAATTCCAGGGTTCTAAAAGTCACTCGCTCGCTGCTCACTGATCGCTCTTACGATAAGCAAAGCTAAGGGTAATTTCTATCAACTGAACAATAATATATATTTTTAGGAAACCGAGGCGCGATCGAAATAGCGACGTGCCTGTACAAATTTCTTCTTTCTTTGCCGCCAACTGTACGTAAAGTGGTGTTGTGGTCCGACACGTGCACTGGACAGAACCGCAACCAGTACGTCACATCAGCTTTGGTCCACGCTTTGCGACAATCTTCCATCGAAGAAATACACCAAAAATTCCTGGAAAGTGGGCATACATACATGCCTTGCGATACAATGCACTCGAACATTGAATATGTCAGCCGCCATGTGAAGATCGCCGTCCCGAACGATTGGGTCAACGTGCTTAAGCTTGCCAGACCAAGTAAACCGTTCAGCGTCGTTCAGCTGCGTTATTCCGATTTCTTCGACTTCAAAAAATTTGCTGCGGCCCTTTTCTGCAACAAAAGGCCAACGATTCCGTGGATGCTTTCCAAACACATCAAAGTTAGCAAAAGCCATCCGAATGAAATTAAGCACCGTCGCGACTACAATTCCGAATTTGGCACATACACGCTTCCACACGTCACTGAAACACGATCCAACAAATCCACCACCCTGACGTCAGCCTACAAATCACGCCTGCCGATTTCAAAAGCAAAAAAGCAAGATTTGCTATTGCTGTGTCGGGATCCTGGTATAATTGGGAAGGAATATGAACAATTCTATCTTAGTCTTCGAACTGATGACGAAGACAGGATGGATGTGGAACTAGACTGCATAGATAGCGACGACGACGACAGCGAGCCAAATAGTGGGGCAAGTGATATTGAAGACGAGGACGCTGATTCAGTCGATATGGAACAACCGTGCTGCTCCAAGAGCTTATGACTAGAGGTAAAAAATCAATAGTTTAGACAAGACAAGGGGCGCATACATTATAGTGTAAATGAATATTTCGTTAATGCCAAGGGGCGCATAGCGATCAGGATAGCTATGTCTTCGAAAAATTAAGTTGAGTGATCACGAATGGCATGGTCTTAGGATAGGTCGTTTTCTGACTAGTTTGGCAATATATCTAGCCTAATAGAATAGCCCTGCAGCGTATGACTAATATTTGAGGACTTATGAAACATATGAAAAATTTTCAATCTACGTTATCTCAAAATCATCCAAAATAATATGCGCCCCTTGGCATTATCAGCGACGATATTATTTTATTTGCGATATATGAAATTTGGCACACAGCAAATTGTTTGCGATACAAAGGCAGAATTGCAGAACTACAGTGTTATATGATTTGTCAAGATACACGAAAGGTCGTTCATCTCAGCGCAGTGTCTGTCGTTTCATCGCAGATCGGCATTTCAACAAACAGGATACTAATAATAATTATATATATATATGTTATAGATAACGGCGTTTTCGTTTTGAGTTGTGCAGCGAACGTATAATAGGAAACACCTGACGAAGCACACACAGTATGTAGACATTATGCTCAATAACGCCCTTATATTTAGTTAATTTAGATAAACCGCGCACAATTATTTCGAACGTTGAACAAATCCGCAAATTTGGCGTTGGTGAGTATTGGCAGCATAATTTTTCGCACTGTAAACACAAAAATTTAACGGTGTTATTGTTTAAATGGTAAGAACTAAAACATGGTAAGACGCAAAATATTTCACACACACATATCGCCTATAGTTAGTATAAAGCGCTTAGACTATGTGATAAAGGAGATCCTCTTTTAGGTGGGCTCACAGAGTTAAACTGATGTCACTACGCATTAATGATACTTATTATAGCAAATCTAAACTTGTGGTGCTAATATTTAAAATTACTGCATCATCACTAAACTTTTATTCTTTTTGCAAATTACACGTTAGCACCGTTGTCTGAACTTTGTTTCATATTTCATTTCAAACCTTTTAGCATTAGTATATAAGACTGCCCGCCAGAAATGTTGCTCTGCATAGCATGCGCGGGCGTTTGTTCGCTCTGTCTGACGGTCCGCCTTGTGCGAAACACTGGTCTCGCTGCCACAGTTCCGCTCGGCATTAGCAAATTGCGATGCGATTGCACGTTGTTGTAGATATGGTATCAACCATTGCACGCAAGTTATAAATATAGACGCTACCATTGCTCCAGCCGCATAGTCATAGTCAGCAATATTTCACTCGACATGTGGTAATAAAAGCGCGTTATTAGCATTTAGCGGGCAATGGAAAGCCGTTGTCTTCGATTTGCGTGCAATCGTCGTGCGACGTGTCTACGGTGTGCAGTTCGTGCACGCACTTCTGTGTGAAAGACGCATTATTCCTGGGAAGCCAAAATATATTGCTCAAAGCTTTTCCTCCGAATTCGCCGGTCCGTTTTGTGGAAAAGTATCGGTTAAATCTGGGCTCTCCATTCGCTGAAAATTTTGCCAGGGAACATGAACCAGGGGGGCCCCTGGTTCCGAACCGGGGGGCGCCCGATTTTACCAGGGGGCATTTTACCAAGAGAAAACGGTTAAAAAATGTGTCAGAAACACTGCCAAAACGCTTTTGATTGAGAGAAAAGCGATTTTAAAGCAAATTTTGACAAAATTTGCGAAATTTTTGGCTTCAGAACAGAATTTTAACACAAATTTTGATCAATTTATTGTACTTTGGACCGCTTGGAAACAAAAGTGGTGAACCGGGGGAGCCTAAAATTTTGCCAGAGGGCATGAACCGGGGGCGCCTGTTCTGAACCAGGGGGAACCGAAAAATGCCAGGCCCTCCCACCCCCCAATTTGGAGAGCCCAGTAAATAAATACAATCACGTCAATCGGACCCAACAAAATTAATGTCCAAGAAAGCACCACACAATTGATAGGTCGGCGGATTTTACCCACCCTCCCCCGCAGAAAAGATGTGATAAAAGCTAGAAGTGACATCTAGCACGGGTTAGAGTGGTAGGCAGAGTGACGCTCTTTCCTTATGCACTCCCGTTTACGCCAATGATATTATAGTCTAATAGGGTTTCTTCAGAATCTACAAATATTACATGCTTAATAACACTGCATAATACAAAAAACAATTTAACCGTTCGGAGTGAACAAGTGGAAAAAAAGAAAACTGCTACTACCACTACTAACTACAATGTTACGAAATTCTCATAGAACGAATGCGTAAAATCACCGTACCATTTTATGGGAGTAAAACAAAAATCAGTTTGAATACTAGACTACACCATTTTCCGCAATAAAATGTTAATTTTGTCTTTTCGATTTCCAAAGTCACCTCCTTTAAGAAAATGAAGACCTTTCTTCTTCCAACCACCAGTCGGATTGTCAAGCGCAAACGGGCACAAAAAGTTTGTGGCCTGCTTAAAATTGTTGCCAACGTTGTAGATTTCGTTAACTAAGTCTTCGATACAAATAAGATCGAATTTACCTGAAATACGATTAATACCACATTATATCGTGAAAATTGAAATAGATCCTAACATCATTAGTCATTATCAACGTCTTGTAAGAAATCAAGGCGTGTCGTGAAGCCTTGAACAAGCTAAGCGCAAAAATTCATCATGCAAATTTGTTATATTCATATCATTTTAACACAAAATTTTCATTCTGATGGCGGTGTATTAAAAGAAATATGTACATAAATAGTCCCATTTTGAAACAATAATGATGGTAAAGAAAGACTCTGAAATTTACAACACAGTTAAGTATATTGAGCCCGTGGGTAACATTATTACGATAATGTTTACGTTTCACTCACGGATATTTTGCTACAGTACGCGCCAGAAATGACCTTCGCATTTCGAAACTATTTACATTAATACTAACCGAGCTATTTTTAGAACAAATTTATTCCGAGCGAGCGATTGTTATTTTTGGAGGGTATAGTAGCTTTTAGAGTATCCACGTTCGTTTTATGCAGTAACTGCCAAAAACGACAGCTATGTACATTCTGGAAACATGTTATACCACTACTCGCTCAAAGTTCAATCGCTGTAAGCGCACTCTAAATCATTTCTGTCGCGTACTGTTTTGATCAATCAATATATTGACTTACCTAGCTGGTCTTCTACTAATTTATTGTCAGTCACAGGAATACGTTTATCGTCGCACTTCGCGTATCCTCGCTTATAAATCAAATCATTAATGGACTTCATATTCGGATACCTGAAACAAACAGCGTAACTATTAGCACTACGGCAGAGAAAGTAGCTGTTCCATTTATTTATTCTGTATCCACGTTACTATTATGAATGACAGGTGACGTCGATCATTTTTTGACTTAAGAACTTCGGATACATTTTCAACAAACAAAAAACTGCAGGGTATTAAAACACTTTCCGCGCAACATTGTAATGATTTCGGAAAAATATAAAGTTGAATAAACAATCCTGTCATAATAATCAAAACAGTATTAAAATAGGTTATTATTTTGTTGCAATAGCAGGAACAACAACGCCACCTATAAATGACGTATTTTGGACTATAAGAACATTACACAGCGCTATGCGATAATAGAGCATTGTCGGATCTCACAGCGAAATTTATAAAATGTAAACATGTTATCGACAAAATGATCAGATAACACACATTCAGTGAAGAAGCCGTTTTATGTACATAATAAGTATAAATACTACAACACATAATAATTGATAAATACCTGTCAAATTGTTAACTACCCTTTCAGACAGACAAGCAAAAAACTAGAGGGTTTTCTGCTTCCCCTTCACTTTGCTTAGTTTAAAGACGTTGTGACCCAGTTATGCGAGGGTAAATGGACGCTTATAGGCTAATTTAAAACTTATGGTCCGATCAATCCCATCCGTAACACACACTGGATTCGTCAATGTTAAAACATCACCACAAATAAAGGAAACACAGAAAAAACCGGTGACATAAAACACGATAAAATATTAGTAATGTTCAGAAGTGTATTCTCTTCTTATACACTGTTAATAATACGATCATAATTGTTGACAATGGACGAAAATGCAAGTATTGAGGTACCACAAAAAACTACAAAATTACATTGTTTTCAATCTTAATTTACACTTGCCGAATGGTAGCCCATTACGTATTAAATGAAGTAAATTATTTTACAGTACTGATGAGTTGCGAGCACTTCTATTCAGATGCTAAACTGTTTTACGAAAATCCAAACAAGACATTAGTAGCATCAATTTATGTTAGTATAGAGTGAAAATAATAGAACAGCAATTCAGGAACTCGAGGTTCAACCATCCGTCCCTCTCCCTAGTCAGTGGTAGATTTCACAGTGACTAAAGAAGGAATTTGTCAAACCAGACATCGGTACTGAATTTAATGAGTTTATGGATTCTACAAAAGTTAGGCAACGCGTATTTTGTTTTAGGTTAAACACAAGTCAGCTAACCACTTTCAAGCATCCAATCAGAAAATTGGCAAATATGACATAAAAGAAAATATCAATTGTACCACAATTTGCGTTGCTTTATGTGGACGCACGCCACTGACACGTGCCGCGCTTAAATGGCATGGTATAAAATGTAGAGTTTGGATACAATACTGTAGCGTAAGCAGTATAAAGCGCTACCCAGAATCTCAAAAATTATTATCAAATGCAGTACTCTGTAGAATTGACCGCTACTTGTTAATAACTTGTTCGCTGCTCTTCCGATAACTGTCAATTGTGGCGAATACTGTATGTACATTCACGACCAAAAATAAGGACACAGAAACGAACGTAATAACATTAGTTCATAAAGGATGTTACAAAGTTAGTTTGCGCTTATGTTCGTTTACAAACAAATGCAAAAAATCCAAACCGAAGTCCGGCCAGACGTCGAGCTTTGCAATTTGACCCCATAAGCACTAGTACAATAGGATGTTTTCTATTGTCTTGATTAGGCCCTCTTGCTTCACTGTTTTTCACTTCCGACTAATAAGTTGGGGGGTAGCACAGGTGTTTTTCGATCAAAGTTATGATGGATCTGTCCCATGTTTTAAAGACACTACCGCTGGTGGGTTTCTAGGCAGGAGGCGGTTCGGAAAGACATACTTGGATACCTCTGATCGTCCAGACGAAGCATGTGTCCCAGCCACCTGAGTTTTAGCAACCACGTGAGCAACGCAAGGATTTTAGGTTATAAATGCAAAGGTCGCTTGCGTTCGAGTTCGCTTTCGCGTTCGATTTTTATTGCACCTATTTTTGTTTATATATGTGTGTAAAGGCATTCAATTTTGCTTCAAAATCTCGACAGTTTCTCAGTCCAGCTGATTTAACCATCACGCGCAGCCCAGCAACAATACAACTTAATCCTGCATTAAACAACATAGTCATACTATTCTAATTTGATTACTCACCCCCAAGTTATATACGGATCAACAATTCTAAGCAAGCTAAGCACTACCTCGTTTAGCTTGACAAACACTCCATTATTCATATGTCGTAGTTGCAGTAGGTGAAGAATCTTTCGCAGCCGAGGATGAACGTTCTTTGCTCTGCAATGTCAAAAGAAGCCCTCAAAGTTAACCATTATTACTAGTATCTCGTAAGTGAGAGCATTGCGGCATGAGCAAGGTTTCTCCTATAAGTGGTCATTTGGTGTAGTCAATTGTAACAGGCTCTGTGTACGTATATACCACCCTAAAACCTCTGTAACCTTAATTCCAATGACAATCGTAGAACATCGTCCAACCTAAACGCACCGAAAGCAACTGAAAATGCTCGACCTATAATTCGTGATGGTCTCTTGATAGCCAAGACATTGTATCTAGCGTACCTAAAACATAATATATACAGTATCTCTACGCCATACATAAACAAACTTGCTAATCGGAGTCACTGACCCTAAGGAGATCTATTGCAAACGTCCAAAAAGACATGATAGATTCTTCCTGGGCTCTTGATAATCAAACAATCGAAGCATCGTATTCAGCTAACCGAGAAACCTATATATATATATATATATATATATATATATACTATTCTAGATGTTCTGGACGAAATACATAAGCGAACAAAAAATTATAATCAGACTACATTCTGGAAACACATAGGTTTACGTTTCATTGACCCTAAACGCAATTAAAACCTATTAAATATCATGAAAAATTCGCGTAGAACTCCACATATAACCAATCATCGTGCCGAAAAACTATATATAGGCCATTCTTAAACCATTGGATTCAATACTGAAGCAAAAAACGAAGACAGCCTACAGTTTTGAAATCGTGTTCGTTGACCGTTGGAACCTTGTATAAACACCAGAAATTATAATAGTCAATATGGACCATATAACAAAACAATCGTATTCAGCGTGTTCGCTAACATAATACAAATAACATGCACACATTTGAAAAATCGACACTTGTGGCAATGGGTAGACAAACGATATATTTAGGCCCACAGCGACCCAGGGAGTGGTAGCACAAAATTGGTGTACAGCGAAGCTGTAGATATCGATGTGGTGGTCCTCACTTCTCATACGCCGCTTGTGTCGCGATATGGACTGCGAAGCGCTAGTACCAGCACAGCCAGATTTTGCACGAAACCCTTAAAACTTTCTTTTGCCATTTTGACAGAGAAGATAGAATCGGAGCTTTTAGCGTTCAACTAAACGGCACATCGCCTTCACTTTTTCTATATAGTTAAATTTTTTGTCGAAATGCACCCATCCGGTGATAATTCATGAATAATACCGACAAAGGCACTTTTTCCGATCTTCCACCATATGACTCAGAGGAAAAACTTCGGCTGCTTCGCATGCTCCTTTCCAAAAAGTATATTATACAGTATACCAATCGGATTTATAGAGGATGCTCCAAATTAAAACTTTGACTTTCTAGTATTCTCGAGTACGTTAAGGTCTAAAAATAATTCAAAGCTTAAAAAAGGTTTATACGTCATTGCATAGAAACAACTGACATGTCAATTAATAATCTTTAGAAGCCAGTAATGAACTATTGGTTCCGTCTGCGATAAAAACCAACCAGTATTACAAGTTTATATCAAGCGGACTTATAAACGCTGCTTCAGATAAAAACTTGACAGTTTAGCATTATCGAAAACGCTAATATTCAACATTATATATTGATACATTCAACATATATATTGATATATTCAACATTATACAATTATTTTGAAGAAAATGTTAAATTTTGAAAAATTTCAGATTTCGAAGCCGGAGGCGCTCACCGGTTCAAGCCAGAGTGCAATCAATCAGCTCATGCCCCCTGGAAAATTTTTAGCATTTAAAAGAGACGCTAAATGGAGAAGCCAGTATTAGAAATGGGTCATTTCACAAAACCATGTACTTTTGAAACATCCCTTTTTGAAGCCAAAATGAAACGTTTACTAATGTACAGTATCTAGGCCCTTTCCGACGTAAAATACCCTGAATTTTTGGAATATCGATGTCTCTATGCAAAACGAGCTACCTGAAACCTGCTACAGGGGTCGCAAAAGGTCCCTGTGGAAGTCAAATTTTAATCCCAAATACATAAGTCATTATTCTGTAAGTTGAAGCAGTGGCACGTGAACCATGGTCTGTTTGTATGCAAGGTGGACCAAAATGGTCGCCGACAAGCCATTTGGAGGACTGGCGACCTAAAATTGGTGCCGCTAGGACCGTTTTGGGGTTAAAATAGACCAATTTTAGAACAAGCCTGTCGCAGAAGTATTTCTAGCACAACGGAGACAGCACTTACAATTACCATTTTATGCTCACAAACCAACCATGAGCGGGGGATGTCCGAAAAAAATTTCAGGCAGATTCTTAGGCCTTGTAAAAATTGGCACCCCGAAAGGATAACTCCTACACCTCAGGTTGGGCGTGGTACAACATACAACGCGTGAAACTTTAGCTACTTCTAAAGATTCTACATTTGGTTTAACACGCTGCTGGTGTAAAACAAACACAATTGATCTATGATTTGCATACATTTAGATGATGATACCGACGACAATGTGCGCAATATATGTGCGGGCAGACAGACGGGTTCTCTAGCTGCTCAGTTAACCGCACGACCCCATAGTATGGTGCAGTCACGATAAACTTATATACTAATATGGTGTGTTGATCGAGGACAGGGTATGTGGATCGAGGACGGCGCCACTTAACAACGTGTGCAATGCCAAGCGTAACTACTGAAAGCTTCCCCTCGATAAGTCAAGTCCTTGGCTCCCAGCGGCACACACTGGTTGGTGTAGAAAGGACCACTGGCGACAGGCGCGTGTTGAGCGCCTGTAAATAGCTCGTCCCCCGCCGCCTTGCGGGTAAGGGTCACACCCATAGGCTAGGGTGGTTAGTCCCGAACAAAAACTAACTAGGGTTGTTAGCCCTGAACAAAAACTAACTAGGGCTGGTAGTCCTGAACAAAAACTACCTAGTGGGTGACAAACCACGAGCAAAAAGTCACTGCTGCCTTGTAGTTAGGTTTTTGAACCAAAGGCTAGGGATGGTAGACCCGAAAAAGTACCAAGTGGGGAACACCACATTAAAGTCAACTGCTGCCTTGTAGTTTAGCTCATCAGTTAAAGGCTAGGGCCACCGCTTCCCACAGGTGGTTGCCATCAGGAAGGGCATCCGGGCATCAAAAATGCTGCTCCAAATACAATCCATGATAGTAACACATAACGAAATGGCCCTAAGTCCCCCGCAACTCTTAAGTGTTCATAGGGTGCGAAGAATCTCGGGTGGAACCGTTGTAGAGGGTGACAATGACACTCTCAAACTTTCAGCGATATGCAACAGCAAACATCGGTACTATGAAAGGCAAAAGTAGTGAAATCTGTGAAATGTTGGCCAGGAGACGCATTGATTTTTGCGCAGTACAAGAATTACGGTACAAAGGCCAAGGTACTATGATGTATGGTGCAGATGGACAGGGCTACAAGTTTTGTTGGAGTGGAAGTAGCCGAGGTGAAAACGGAGTTGGGATATTAGCGCGTGAAAAGTTTGTAACGGATGTCATCGATGTTGACCGCCTGAGTGATCGAATTATGGTACTGAAAGTCATCTCGATGAGGAAATCATGAATATAATTTCAGTGTATGCTCCGCAGATTGGTCGGCCAGACTTGGAGAAAGACGAGTTTTATGGCGTGCTCCAAGATGTCATTGACCATATTTCATCTGCCCAAAAATATATAATATGTGGTGACCTCAACGGACATGTCGGTAATTCGAATACCGATTGGGAAACAGTTATAGGGCCTTTTGGATATGGCCAAAGAAATGCTGAAGGTGAAAGACTGATGCGTTGCAAATGAACTTCGAGTTGTAAACACCGAGTTTGAAAAAGAAAATAAATAACTCGTAACCTACAAAAGCGGTGGGAACGAAACACAAATCGATTACTTTATTCGCAAGACTAGCATGCAACGAGTTCGTAACTGTAAAGTCCTACCAGGAGAAGCATGCATGCAACAATACCAGCTTTTTGTTAAGGATGTCATAAGTGGTAGGTGCAAAAGCCGACGCAAACAAGCGAAGCCACGGCCTAAACTAAAAGTGTGGAAACTAAAAGACTCTAGTCACCGACACCTCTGAAGAAAAAGCAGCTACATTGGATTTTACATCATGGGGCACGTACAGTACTGGACTACTATCGATTGCAAATGAGGTATGTGGTGTCATCAGCCAAAGCAAGCCGAAATCAAAGGAGACATGGTGGTGGAATGAAAATGTTCAAAGAGCGATAAAAGCAAAACGAGTACCATTCAAGCGTTGGCAGCAAAGCCGCTCAAACCAAGATTTTTTGGAATGTCTAAGTCATCAATGTCCAAAGAGTTTGGCATAACTGTTGGAGTAGATCAGGGGTCAGCACTCAGCCCGTTACTATTCGCGGTTGTAATGCAGGAAGTAACCGAACCAGCTGAGTGAGAGGTGCTGTTTGCCGATGATCTGGTAATCACAGCCAAGTCTAAAGAAGAGCTGAAGGAACGGCTTCGAGTCTGGTGTAATAAACTAGAGGACAAAAGATTGTGTGTGAACAGTACAAAAACCAAAGTTATGGTTACCGGTAGTAGCGGTCAGCCGGTTCAATTAAGCCAGTACCTGCGTGCCAACTGTAGTAGAGGTGTTGGCTCAAACTCAGTTCAGTGCGCTGGGTGCCAAAAGTGGGTTCACAAAAGATGCTCAGGATTACGAGTCATACCATCCTCAAACCAAAATTACATCTGTTAATTCTTGGACATTGGCGATAAACAGTTTGATATGGTAGATTCCTTCAGCTACCTAGGTGATCGTGTTGATTTTAAGAACGATATAACACGGTCGGCAAGGGCTCGAATCCAAGCGACCTAGCTGAAGTGGAAGGAGCTGGCAAGTATGCTTCTAAACAGAAGTTTGCCATTACAGCTCCGCAGCAAAGTTTTTGCCACATGCGTACGACCAGTCTTCACGTATGCATCGGAGACCTGGGCACTGACCGCAGAGACATTACGTTGGCTAAATAGCACCGACATTAAGACGATAAGATGGATGGTCGGGTTACGCTGGGAGGACGGCAAAACCAACAATGAAGTACTGGAAATAGCAGGGCTACGCCCCGTTGAAAAGGAAATAGCTAAAATCCGCATGCACAGGTTCGGACACACTCAACGAGCAACTCAGGAATAATTAGAACCATACGTGAAGTACAATTCCATGGGCCTGCCCGGCGAGGCAGAGCAAACAAGCGCTGGAAAGATCTAGTGTCGAACGATTTGGGTACTTTAGGTCTCATTCCCCAGGATGCAGTGGACCGGGTCAAATGGAGAAATGCTGTGCGATCATGGTGAAGACGAACCCACCGGTCGTGGGGGGCGACATTTTCATTACAATTTTTTAATACGTGGGTCGATTCTAGTGGGGCATTGCTATGTGTCCATTCAACCTACTGTAGGACTGTATGCTAGATGTGGCTTTTTTAACCTTAATTTTCGTAAGGTCGGGGGCTAAGTTTTGCATACCCTTTTTGGCACTTTATGACCGTGCTAGCGATACGGCGAACATTTATAGTGGGACATGTGTTTTTGGCTTCATTTGGCCAATCCGTTGTCTGGGCAGGCTCCTGCTATGTTTGTGGAACAGAGGTCCATCATACCTCATTGTGAACGTCGGAATGCCTATTACTACACCTCACAGCGACATTAAATTTCCTTCCAAAACACTGGTGGTATGGGCCCAAAAAGTACAGATGTAGCCCCCCCCCGACCAAAATGACATGGTTTTAGTGAAATGACCCTAATACAAACTTAATCTTTTCTTTGAATTAATACGTAGAAATTATATTTCATGTCAACAGCAATAAGTTCTCTGATTATTTTAAAATAAAATAATTCGCTACGTAATTTCTGTACAACAGTTTCCATTATTATTAAATATGAAAAAAATATGGTGGAATATACTAGCAGTCGGGAGGATCCGGACCTCTTTTGTAGCCAAGCTAATGCAACAGTACATCACATCACGAGTGACGGCCGAATCCTCTATGACGTGAGAAAAAAGCTTTTCGAATCCAACAGCGACCCGACAGCCGTGCTTCAAATTCTGAGCAAGACCGGCACCATCTCCGATATTGGTCGCCTATGATCGCTGCGATCGCAAGCTTGGAACTTGGAAGAAGAAGATAGAAAATACGGTTCATAATATTTCGACAAGCAGTATGTACGTACGAAAAACATATTATTTTATTGCTTTATACAAATACAGGTAGAGCCGAAAATACAAGCACATCGGTCACGAACAATAACTGGTTTTATTTCTGCGCGTAGCTCTGTACCGTAACTATTAACAATACGTACCCGCATATCCTGACAACAAAACCCAATTGTCGTTCGCCAGGTACCGCGATTGCCTTGTTTCGTCGTCCTTGTCGTTGAACGCGTAATGCGTCACGCTGTTGTAATCGAGACGATTTAACAAAGCTCTCTGCACGTCGAAATGATATTTTTGGCTTCAGTCGGTTCTTCTAAAACCAGACTCAAACATAAGAATTATAATATCGAACTTCAATATAGGAATCAATAAGCACCGGGCACAGCACGCAAACTAGACATTACCAGCCTGTCCACAGTGGGGGGTGGCGGGACCCCCACCCCCCCATTCCAAATCCCCATGTTCGTGAGATTTTCCCCCGTGTCCGTCCACCCACACTCGTCCGAACCCCCATGTTCAACTAATGCCAAACATTTTTTATGTCTAAAAATTTGTTTTTTGTTTGAAAATTGTTTTTAAATATTAATTACCACTATATGCTAAAATATCGTTTTTAGCTTGAAAATACATTCACGGTGGTAAAATGCATGAAAACATAGGTAAGCAAAATTTAACCCTCTTCCCCACTTTTAATTTTCCCTCGAAAATGAACATGGGTGCCTCCCGAAGTTCCCCCCACATTTCGGACGGCTGTGGACAGGCCAGCATTATGGTAGCCGATATACCGCTTATGCAACACATTGTCCTCACTGTCCTTGTAAACTCCGTTTCGTATCACAAAACAACACCGGTGTGGGTGGTAAATTGTAACTTGCGCAGATTATAAAATGACACATTTGTAAATGATCTAATTCCGAACAGCCACTGATATAATTTTGAAAGAATAGTTTGTCACATCATATTCTCTCTATAGGGTATGATTTTTCTTCTGTTAGCAACTCTCGTCAATGACATTTCTCCCCCAGTAAGATGTAGCTCATTGTGGCAGAGTGCGATATTAAAATTATAGATTTCAAGAATTTAATAACGGATATTTATCAATATGACAACATTTTTATATAAATCTAAATGATAATGTCTGCACAGCGATTGTTTAGCGAAATATTGCGTTCAAACATCACGAAGCCTATGTTCGCCTCAGTTCAACTTCGATAACCGATAGCAGACTGCCGACCGCGACGTTTTACGATTTTGAGAAAAGAACACACGTGCTATATGCCAATAAAGTGGACTCACTCGTTAATAGCTATGAAAGTTACAACTGGTCATAATTTTTTCATTTTGAAAACAGTCACTTAGAAATGAAAGCAAATGAATGACAATTATTGTCCATTTAAAATCTTGAAACACGGCCATCTAAAACTCATGATATTGATAGGTCAATTTTTTGCACACTATAACTGAGTTTATAATTACGAACAAGGTTGATGCCGCAGGAACATAAAAACTCGGCATACCTACAATTCCACTTTGACAGCCAGCTCTGAAATATACTATAATAAACTAACCTTTTTCTGAGCAATAATCCGTCGCGCCTGCTCCGCATCTTTATTAGCTTGCGTTTTTCTGCGCCTCAGGATAGTTTCAGGAACTTCGGGAGGCTTTTGTCTAAATTACAATGATATTACATCTATATATTCCGACGCCCGCTATATAACTCAAGCCGCCAACATGTGGTAAGGCTAACAAAACAGTGGTCGCCCCAAAATACAGTTAAACCATTGTGTCATGGCGTCCCTGCAGTCACTTTCCAATAACATCCGGAATGAGCGCAATATCCAAAAAAGATCAGTCACTTTTCAAATATTTCCGTTTTAGGGTCACTGTCTGCTGTTGTTTAGTTGTGTTTACGACGACTTATTTAGGGCTCCTTTACCATAAGTAGTGTGCAGACTAACTATCTTGTCCAGCTGTCAAAGTAGACTCAGTGGACAATGCTATAGCACGAGCTAACAATACGTTCTTTCCATAGTTATAGATTTATACAGCAGGAACTTTATTAACAATACTACAGTTTTCCGTTGAAAAATACTAAATTTTGAAATTTTTTACATTTCGAGCACCCAGTTCATACCCCCTGGCAAAATCCGACGCCCCAAGTTCTGAACCAGGAGCCCCAGGGTTTAATCCCCTTGGCATACTTTTCAGCGAATGGAGAAGCCAGCTTCAGAAAATTTATCAAATTAATCATGCTTATGCTATATTTACTTACTCGATGTCAAGTCGTGCTGATGGTTTATTTAGTCAGCAACGTATTGACCAAAACAGCTCTATTTGAGCTGGATTTTGGTACCGGTACCGGCAGGATTTTTACCTGTACTTGTACTGATATATATATAACGGCGTAACCAGAATTCCAGTTCCAGCGCAAATCGTGTTCCGGTTGCAGTTCCCGCAAAAGGCAAAAAACATACCGGTACCCCAACTCCGCTTTAAAATTTTTCTTCATCAGTGGTCCAAACATAGTACGTAATATACACAATGATCAAGTTCCGATACAACCAGACAAAAGAAAAGATTAACTTAGCAAATTCCTCTGTGAAACGTAAGTAAGACACATAATTTCAGAAGTTATTTCTCATTCTGATCCTGCAGTTTTTTAACAAAACAAAGCCAAGTCGATGCTTGTAGCAGCTCTTTTACCCATTCGTAAGTCAGCGGTGTACGCTAGAACTAAATCGGTCCAACTCGGTAACAGAGTATGGATTATTTAGAGGTAACTACTTAGCTGTAAGCTTGGCTAACATAAATTGTGTCAAGCACCAGTCAGTCGACGATGGAGTAAAGTGACATATCTTCAACGCAGCCAGAAACTGCGTTATTAGTAATGAAATGTAATTATGTGAATCACAGTTTGTCTCATTTATAGCATTCTGATCATAAACTCATCATTATCAACATCTAGCTGACGGGCACTGGTTGCCCAACGCTAGCCTAAACAAAATCTCTGCCCGCTGATCAGAAAATTATAGTATACCATTTTTTTGAACCATATAAACCAATAATTTCAAGTTTCCTACGGAACAACACTAGACAACGTATGTCAAGTGAAGGAAGCCGATTTTGAAGACAAAGCGAAAGTGTTTTGGTCTACGCTGCAAGCGTTACAAGGACATTCAGTTTGACGCAACCTACGCAAGTCTGTAAGTGGAAGGCGTTTTTTTTGCTTTAGACGTCTGAAAACCGACATATTGGTATATAATTAAACATTATCTAACTTTAAACTTTAACTGCATCTAACTTGACCCCTTGGCTGTATGGTGTTGCCAAACATGAGTTCCCCGCTGCCATTCCCTACGATATGCTGCCAATAATGCCATCTGTGTGAACGGGTTGTCATGCCACTTCGACCAAGGGATGTCTCGACACTTTGGCTCCACATCCTTGATGACACTACGTTCCCCACTGATGAAGGGTAGCACCCGTGGCCGTATTCACCATTTTGGCACTGTTGCAAGAAATATACTTCTCGGGGGTACGATTCTCGATCATGCGTAACGAATATAATACAAAACAGCAATACCTACTTGACTTAATTACAAAACTGGCTTAAGCTGTCATAGCGATTATCATATCGGCTAGATTGTTCCTGCAGATGTAAAGTCCTTAGAAGTCACTTATTATATATCGAAAAGATTTTTAATATTGCCACAGTAACCATCATGTTCGCTAACACGTTTTAAATGGAACTGAACTTTTAGTAGGGTTTCTGCCCTTTCTGGGACCTTGTTGAGATTGTGATTACGCATTAACTGCAAATATGGCTTCGGCGATCACCAAAGCCAAGCCGTTCAAATATGAGTTTAAAATTCCTCTACGAAGGCAAGATCATTGCTGTACGGCAAAACTACTGCTATTCCGCCAGGAAAAATTCGAGCATTGCGACAGACAAGTATATAACTGGAATTTTAAGGTTAGGGTTACACACAAACAGCAAGTTTGGCTTCGGAGATTACCAAAGCCAAGATTAAAATACGAGTTGAATATATTCCTCTGCGAATGGAAGGTCATTGCTGTGCGGCAAAACTTTTGCTTTCTTCCAAGACTAATTCGTGCATTTCTGCGACCAACAGCAAGCAGCTGAGATATTTGCGGTTCAGATTCTTCTGCCGGGAATACTGAATATTTTGAGGCAACCTAGCGATCATCATCCGGAAAACGGGTGGACCTTTTCAATGTCGTTCAGTTTGTGGAAGCGGATAGGTCAGGTTTTCATTATGCAACCGTTTAAGTTCTGATGAAATACGTCGCAGTTAAGGCTGAAGGCCAAATGATGACTATGGCGAATTACCACAGCTCTCTTCTTTCAAGTAGAAAGAGTCTTCGAACCAGGCTGTCAAATAAAGTAATAAATAATATAAGCCTTATCATTCCAAGAGTTGTTGGTTCAAAGTGGTCAGCCGTCGTAAAATTTTCATTCATTCAAACGCATAAATTCGTTAAATCACTTACACATCAGACATGTCGAAATATCAAGCAGCAGATGACATCAGCTTTCGAAAGCGCTCAGATAGTGTGCCAGTAGATACGTTCAATTTAATAGAAATAGCGTTATTGTTTATTAGACAACTATCAACTGAACTTTACATCTATATTAAATTATATAAGACACATTATAATAACGAACTTACTCTGAAACACACATATTTTCAAATAAATGGTTAATAAAATATTTTAATTGTAGCTGAAATTCAACATCGATTTCTATGCTACCATGGTTTTTTTACGAAGGGAAATCCGAAATTATTTTAAAAAAACCTCTAACTTTTTTGAAAAACTATAGGTGTTAGCCCGACAAATTTACAAACTATGCGTATCTTTGAAAGTAGGAAACCGAAATTTTTACAAAATTCTGTAGGGTATGACGTCCATACGATTAGTTTCCATTATTTCATTTCCGAAAGGTATGGCGTATTTGGTATATATCACCAAAAAATCTGTAGACAGAACATTAAGTCTTTAACCTGACTTGATCTATCAGATTTGCCGACACTGCCTCAATAACATCGTTATTTCTTATTTTTTGAAATTCATGATAAATTATTGTCTTTCTGTGTTCATGGAGGACTACCCTACACTTGATCTCACTGCCGTTCGCGACAGGACACTCTCCTTTGCATGCCCATATCTTTCATTATTTGGCGGACCATACCGCAAACTGATGGGCCAGCATCTGCAAACTTGAGCGCCCCTCCTGTACTAGTATAGCCATGTGCAGTTAGAACCAGCCCCCCGTCCCCCCCGGGTTTGCACATTTTAACCCTTACCGAGGCAATCTGGCTTCGCTTGCTCCGCTAACACGTTTCCATTGCTAATATTGCAAACTGTAAAGTGTGATGAAAAACAAAACACATGTATGTACAGCAATTCGCGATTAGGAAATATCATTATACATGATTTGAAAACAAGGCATTGCGTACAACAATATCAGCACAAAAAGAAAGCGACGTTTCATAAAAGTCATGAGAGCAGACCTATATTTTTAAATGTCGTTTTATACTTGATATTAGCTATATGCTTCCCACAGACCCACATGACGCGTCGACTAAAAAGTTGCTAAAATCCGAGCAGACATCACATTATAAGAGTCAGGAAAGACGTTATTTATCTTAACTCGAAGGGTCCTGTTTCTAAGAAAAGCAGTGATACATACAGGCTTAGTTCTGTCGAAGGTATTTCACCAATCACTAACGCATTCAAGCGCTTCAGTATACGATGACAAGGTACGTACGTGCGTAAAAAATCCACAACAAAATATCCACCAAACTATAAAACGAATGAACGAACTATGTACTTCGAAGTATCAGACAATAATAATGAACGAGAGTGATCACTAAAACAATGATACAAAATAAAGTTCTTTTCAAATATCACAAAGAAACGCAAGTGCTCTTTAAACATCATCGTCATGCCGCAGTATCTGTATCTTTACTTTTTCACACAAGCAAAATCTTTACATCGCCTTGATGTTCACGAGCCGCCTAACTAGAGTAATAAGCCACAATAAACGCCGAATACTATCATTCTGAGATGCTGCATGCGCGAATAACCAATAAGCAGGGAAGCTTCAATGCCGTAATACGAATTGGGTAATGGGTAAAGTCCAAACTCTTTGAGCCGCTAGGAAAAAGAAGTAACCTGTTACTACCACCGCAAACTCCAAATCGCATTACAAAATTGACTTATAATAACCGCAGAAGAAATTACCACCGAACGTCCAACCAACGAACAAACAATCTATCGCGCAATAATTAACGAATAATTAGAGCAGAGAAGTAATCGACGAACTATGACCAAACTCTTTGAGCCGCTAGGAAACAGAAGTAACCTGTTACTACCACCGCAAACTCCAAATCGTATTACAAAATTGACTTATAATAACCGCAGAAGAAATCACCACCGAACGTCCAACCAACGAACAACCAATCTATGGCGCAATAACTAACGAATAACTAGAGCAGAGAAGTAATCGTCGAACTATGAGACTGACTAACTGAAGTGACGCAGAGCAATAACTGTTGAACTCTAAGGAGAGGCGCAGTAACTACCGAACTCTGTGACTGACGAACTCAAGTGAGCCCACGAGCACAACGAGTGCTGACTTAAATACCTAAGCTTGCGCCATATACCATTTCGAAAGGGTTCAGAAAAGTGGTATCATTAACCACTCTATATGAAAAGCATATAAAAGGGACGAATTCGTCTGACGTTCTTTGACTTGTACCCACGTATTGCGAAAGCATATTTAATAGAGTACGATTTATACGCTCAACGATACCATTGCTCTGGGCCTATAGGGCGTTCTGAAGACTATTAGTATATCTGTTAGCTTACATATTTGATCGACCAGTTCACTGCGAAAGTTAAGTGCGTTACAACTTATTAGCTCGTGTGGCGCTGAGTGGCGACAGACGATCTCAGTTATGAAAAGCTTTGCTATAGTAGTGGCTTTTGATCTGGCGTCCATATAGCTTCGGGATATTTAGACAAGCGTTCGATAAATATTACATATTTGTTGCCGTTGTATGTCTCTGGCAATGGGTCCAAAACATCAACATGGCATGAATAGCTGGGTTGGGCTGTTGGTATTGGATCATTTAGTGCCCTTGCTTTATGTGGATCAACTTTGCTTTTATTGTAATTTAAGCTGATACTACACCATTTACTTACGTCTCGATACATCTCTTTCCAGTAATATTTGCGAATTAATTTCTAATAAGTCTTAGATATGCCTAAGTGACCACCATCGACGACATCAGCATGGTGTGCAGAATTTAATTCGTGCCTCATTTAGAAAGGCACCAACAGCTGTTCACACATGAGACCTGTTCTACTTTTAGGTATGGGGTAATGATGATAAAGCAAGCCATCATTATTTTTCGTACTTTCTTTTGTAGATAGATTTGTACGAAGAAGTAGCCCACCGCTGTTTTTGTTAGATCTCCGTTAAATCCCACTGCTCATAACGTTGTTTCTTTGAGCGATAAATGTTTGAAATACTTTTCATTTGTTCCTCGCTGATGATCGTTATTTGTGATCCCGTATCAACCAAACCTCGCAACCTTGTTCCCTTCTGGATACGTATCGATGTAGCACTCGGAGTTTTTCTTGGTCGTCATCGATGCCATCTTGAGCTAGCGCTTTTTAGAGTTCTTTTCGGAATTTCTCGAAACTTGTGTCGCCCTTACACGGTTGCAGATTTCGAACGTAATTCTCCATCTTCTCCATGATCGCCTCACCGATTGGTTCTTGCGTTGTATTTGGTAATTGCGGCGTTTCTCTAATCGCGACCTTGATAAGGGCTTCGATTAATTCTTGGTTCATTGCTCTTAGATCGTTGTTTTGTTGCCCTCAGTTATCGATTTGGTTCACTGGTACCGTAACTTATTGTGGTTGTTGAACTTGGTACACATATGGTGTTGCTGTTGCCAACGGCACTCCCAGATTGACCACCGAATTATTTCCAATGAACGGAATTTCGTTGTATTGCGGAGCCCCTGGAGTAGTAACGAAGTATTCATAGACTTCGTTCTGTCTTGCACCGTTTGTTATTCTTTGGTTTTGACTATATCTACTCGTTGTTTGAAGTACGCCACAATTCGTTGGCACATACGGTGCTTGCATTTGATTACACGTATTCGCTATTTGAATTGCGCCGAAATTTGTTTTAGCGTGCGATATTTGTGTTTGGTTCCTTGTATTCACCGACTGACTTGCACCAATTCGTTCTTTGTTTGTGCCGAATTGGTCTTATAATCTTTGGTCTTTGGTTATTTTGATATTGTCCCACTGTTCGTGAGCGATTTCGTTGAGCTACTACATTTTGTTGGATTTTAGTTCTTTCTTCCTCGTCGGTACTCTGCGACTTTTCTCGGTAGTGCCAATGGGATCTTTGATTCGTTTTGATCCATATTTTAGCAAACTTGTGGTAGTTCTTCCGTTAATGTCGCATGCTTCTTTATAAATCATAATTGTCTTTCTTTTTGTTGTTGCAATTTTCGTATTGTTTTACGAACTTCTTCTTCTGGATCTTTGGTTATTGCAATTAATTCGTTATCACTTACATCTTCATGAAACGTTTCCGTATACGTTTCTTGCAAGCCTTCTGTATTATTTTGTTGGTCCATTCTTTTTGCTTATGATGAATTCGGGTCAAATTCTCGCATTATCTCTTCGAGTTCTTTCGTTGTACTCGAATTATATGTCGTTTACTGTACCTTTTCAATTGATAATAGCTCTCCGCTTCCGACATTCTTTGGTTTTATCGTCGGTTCTTTCTGCACATTTGCGCCAAGTGGTGTTCTTTGAGTACTTTTAGTATTACTAAATTACTTTGAGTAATTACTTTTAGTATATGAGCAGGCTTACGTAAAACGTCCTGATCATGTGGCTTATTAATTCTTATTACAATATAAATAATTTGTATTTTGGTTTGTGCCTTATTTAGGACAATGGGTTGGATTTCGATTTTCGAAAATTTGACCACTTTTATTTTATTACGATTGTTCCTTACTTTTACACGGCGTCGTGGTCAGCATGTCATTTTTTGTTGGATTGATGAGGGTAGTGTTTGGATGGGAATATTTTATTATGACGGCTATCGGATATTAAAAGGGGACGGGATTTAGCACCGAAGATTGTAGCGTTCGTGGTGTGGCCAGTAGTATATTCGATTGATTTTTTATGACTAGTGCCAATGCTCTGTATTGTGCGTTGTGGCGCGAGTATGCTCAAAACACTTTTGGTTCCGATAAATATGCACCCAAACGCGTAGTAGATAACGTTTATTACAAAAACAAATAAATGTTAAGGCACTAATATATAATGCACGCGACCATAAAAACTCCGAAGTACCGTTTTTTAGTACTGCTAAGCTAGATCCCTTCGTTACAAATACACCTGCTATTTGAGCTATTTAACTTCTCTATACTAACTCGTCCACTGACGCTCATGAATCAATCGTTTCAGCTCTATTATCGTTAATATGGTCTACATTATCTGATAATATTATCTGATGTTATTATGGTCTACAAAATGATGCACGGGTTTGTGGATTACGACTGGACTCGCCTTTTCTCAATTGCTCCAATTGTGGGTACACGTCAGCATTGCCTCAAACTTCGTCTTCCAAAGTCGCCACATCTGGATTGCAGACGCTACTTTTTCTCAAATCGGGTTATAAAGGCTTGGAACAGTCTGCCCGAGCGGGTCGTCACCGCAGAAACGGTTGAAAAATTCAAAAATCTGCTTCATGCCTCTCACACTGTCGTCACATCATAGTTTCCCGATTATGCCGGCGCGAAATTTTCATTTCAGTACGATACGCGTAACGAAAACAAGCCGATTCTCTTCTCGGCTATCGTTCCGTCGATGTTCTCATATGGCTCGGGAAATATGGCTATGATGGATATGGTGAAGATGGGACGAGCTGTAAGCAATATTACGTTACAGCTGATTCTATTACGTCTCTTGTGAGGTTCGTATAGTTAACCCCGATGGCTGGCAAACTGTACGATTATCTAAATAACTGAACATGGGTATTAGATTTACGCTAGCACTGTCCGTATTTGATACACCTGCCCCGATGGCTGACGACTATGTTACTAACACTGTATAGTGGCGGTCGACTACTATTCAGTTGGAAGTTGTACTCAATCTGGCTCCGACACAAGATGGCTGGTCGAACAGAGACTCTGACCCCCAATGGCTGACTAAAGTTAGTACTGGGAACTACTGGAGGCTCGATGGGGTTATCGAGTCCTCGCCCCTTACTCACCCGGTCTTCTGAAGAATAACACTACTTGTTGAGCTACCCTCGATGGCTGGCTGACCCAACAAGCAATGCTACTAACCTCGAAACCCCCAAATCTCCTCACGCTGGAGTTGCGCACTCGACACTTTGCGGTCCAAAATTTATATTACTAGTTTCTATTATTACCTATTAGAACGTCACTCCTATTAGAGTTATTGCCACTTCTTTTATAAGGTAAATATTATTACTAAATTATGTAGTAGTCAGGGGTCCAGTAGGATACCGGGTTCCTGGGGTCTCAAAATTCACAAAAATTTAATTTAAGTTTTTTAATTTCATAAACTCAATCATTATATGGGTCCCTGATTCTGAATTTACCTAAAAATTAAAATTTTATATGTTTTTGTCTAATTTGCATAATTTTGATTCTTCTCGACTGTTAGTTAACATATGTTTAGGAAAGATTTTGTTTTAATTTGTTTTGATTTTGTTACAGTAGTGTGTGACTTTATCTGGTTTTAATCATTCTGGATTTAATTTAAGGAATATTGGATTGAATCTGGAATCGGTTACTTAGCTAATTGGAAGTGTTAGCATCTACATTTTATTACACAAGTCTTGCTCACGTATTTGAATTAGTGTCGGATTTTCTGTTTTAATTGAAAAAAAAGTTCTCGGAATTGAGTGTTGGATATCTTTCGGCTTATCGATCGGGTTTGACGTTTATCACGCAAAGAATTGCGTTACGGAGAGAATTTTTCTAAATTTTGGCTATTACGAAGCGTAAAAGAATTACGTTTGTGTGGTGTTTCTACATTTGGCTGGATTAATCTTGGCATAACGTTGTTATGAAAGGAATGGAGCTGGAACTAGGAGTGCTCCACAATTAAGTAAAACAAATTTGAGGACTATTTATATTTTAGTAATATTAGTTCCTTATAAAAACGAAGTGGCATAAGTTATTAAACAGGAGCGTTAGTATAGTAACACATAGTAATATTTAAGAATTCGGCCCCTTGTGTCGAGTGAGAAAGCCAGGGCGAGAATATTAGGTGTGTTACTTGGGTGTAGTGCGACTTGTGGGGTCAGCATCTGTACGGGGCGGCTCAGCAAGAACCGCTATTCTTGAGACGACCGGGTGAGTAAGGAGAGTGGATTCGAATTACTCTACACCACTTTATCCCATATCGTCCAATAAGCCAGCCAGTCGGCGGCGTTTCTTTTGAGAAAATTTCGACTGAATAGTAGTCGACCGCTACTACGCAGTTGTACTTAACTTCGTCAGCCAGTCAGGAGCGGCTTGTGTAATATAACCGGCAAGTATTAGCGTAAACCTAAAGTCTAAGTTGAGCCAATCAAATAATCGTGCAGTGTGCCAGCCAGTCGGGGGTATTGCTCTACCAACTCACAATAGCAGTATTAGATTACTAGCTAACATAAACGTAATCGACTATCGCTCAAATCATAAAGCAATCAATAAGGAACGTACTAGTCTAAATCTAAGAGCTTAGGCTGAGGTATTTAGTTACTCGTACGGTTACCACCCAGTCGGGGGTAGTCGTGCCAACGTCACAAGAGGAGTATAAAAATAGTACGTAACCTAAATATAACAATGTTTGAAATCGGGATCATGGAGCGACAAGTAATCGAGTAGCTTAGTCATAGCAAAATTTAAAGTAGAAACGGTGCAAAGGTTACCGTTGGAATCTCAGCGCAAAATAGCTCATACGGGTACTAAAGGACAGTGCCGCGAATTTAAATTACGGGTGCTAAATACTGTGTGCCTAAACATTTTATCCTATTTTATAATAAAATATACCAAGGGTTTGGTGCTTATTGCCTAAATGTGGAGTGACTAGAACAGCACCGCGCCGCAACGCAAAATATACGGCACGAGCACCAATAGCAAAACTAGAGGCGCGAGCCACTCATACTTCCCCACCGGCATACTACTTGCCACATCTTGGACAACGCAATCTTACGGTGACAAATCCCGTACAATTTTAATCCGATAGCCGTCATACCAAAAGTACCCACCAACCCCTATCCCACCAGAGGACTTAGAATATAACAATTAGGAGTACCGAATTTTTCAAGCATACCACTGATAAAGCTCCATCCTTTCATAAAAGTCACATCATTATACCCGAAGCCAGTAATTAATAACAAGTCTTGACTCAAAGTAGCACTTTACACCAGTAATTCGTGAGGTGACAAATTGTTGAACCAAGCTTTAAAATACTTTTGTAACATTAAAATCGTAGACCCGGCGCTTTAGAGTTCAAACCGCAACGTATAAACGAGGCTACAATAATAATGGCAGCTACATAGGTAATCAATTTAAAGTAAAAGAAATTAAAAAAAAACGTCAACCATCACGACTGGATAATTCTTTAAGCATAGGTATAAGGCAAAATAGCTATTGGATAGACCCTAGCATAATTATTTACGCTCTCAACAATACATAAAAATCAAAATCGAAAACCGAGCTCTTAATCACAATCAAACAAGATTAAGATAAAACCGAACTGAATGATGAAAACAAAAGACAACTAACTGCATAATTTGATGCAAATTATCCAAATTAGATATGAAAACAATGCGAAAACAAATAACAAAGCAAAAACAAGGACGCAAAAGGGAGGGAGGGTTATAAGTGAAATTATTGAAACCCCAAGATTTAGGTTAGAAAAGTGGAATTTTTAGGTTTTTGGACATTGGGACACTTTGTAGCCTACAGGACCTTTAACAACAATATCTGTTAATTTGTTTTGTTTTTATGGGGTAGGGGTTGGACTGTAATTATGTTATGACGGCTATCGGCTATTAAATTGGGACGGGATTCGGCAGAGGATATGGCGTTCGAGGTGTGGCTAGTAGTATGCCGGCGGAGATAATGATCGTGGTCGTCTTTATACTTGGCGCACGTCTATCCTATCTTTAGATGCCTCTATTCAACTAATGCTGCGGCGTGTCTAATTCGATTTGCTCTGACGATAATTCCAACAACAAGTCAGCAAAGACAGTGTTAGAACTTACTTATATTCAAAGTTAGTACAATACATTGAGTACCAATTTTAGACACCTTATCCGAAAAAATTCTTTCCTGAATCTTAATCTCATTTTTCCCAACCGTACACCGCAGAACAAACTCTATCACTATTTTGTTTCTACAAAACGTTCGTCAATAACATCTTCCTTCACTAGCCCCCGCTGTTAGGTAGCTATTCACAAGTATACATTTACATACGGCAAACAAAATCTTCTTCTGGGTTCAGCACACTCCTGAAGAAAATAACCCAATAAACCAGAAATATTGTACCAATCTAATAATCATCCAACCAAGTTGCTTACAATTAAACACGTCAATTAACTTATAAGAAACCATTTTCAATTGCCAATAAAAGTACTCACAGATGAATACTCAACAACAACGGCGTCGTTTGGCAGCTTTTTGATTAGCAGCGCCACAACTAAGCGAAGACGTTTGCGACTGATTCACATCAAGTCTTAATTGAATATTGCGGGCGATCCCGATTAGCCCTTTCAAATTCATACGGTTCCCGATTAAGTTCAAACCGTACAAATTCCACACCAGGCAAAAGTTTCGAGCAAAGTAACCAAAGTTCACAAAATCCCATATGATTCAGGTGGATCGAATCGGTAATAAAATAACCCCGATAAAGACTACCATCCACGTTCACAAATGAACACGAATCACTCGATTAAAGTGAAATATGTGCCCAAACCACTGAGCTTGTTTCGTAACCAGTCATAATGACCGGTCAATCGATACTCTTGGGGTAGTGGTACTACAAATGAAAACAGTATACCAGCGGCTCCTTCTCTATAACTATATAGCGATAGAACTGCAGTTTCAACCCACGTTTAACCACAGCATATGCTAATTTATCAAACGTTCCTCCACTAACGCTAACAAAATCGCCACCGGCTAAAAGATGCTTCCAATAGCTATCACTAATAACCAACACAGTATTACGAAAGTAATATGGCGGTGGCTGTGGTTTTTGAAGCAAAGTAAACACTGGCTCACCATCGTAACCAGTAATCATTTTGTAACCACTACCCAGAATTTTCGCCACCTCTTCTAGAATCAAACCCCAACCATTCATACCGGACAAGGGGAAATTATCACTGAATTGTCGGGTCGCGATGCCGGTACTACAAGTACGATCTTTGGAGCACTATGCGTAACGAACCGGATGCTCAGCTGTACTTAATTTAATCAAATCCCTGAAAAATTCATTTTTGACATGATGTGAACCAACAAATTCCAATAGACAACACCGATGCCTATCACCCATGAACCGAGCGTAGCGTTATGACGAGCTAACCATAAATTTATACGAAAAGGATGATCTCTCAGATCGGTGTCTTCGAGAAGTTGCCCGGACAACGGTACCCTGTGTCGGAAGCGATATCCCGGTTCACTTTCCAGTTGAATAAACATTATATATCAGAACGAATGATGAAGGCTGGGAGATGTAATAGTTTGTCCAGTAGATAACTGTCCAATATATAGCGGCGGTTTAAAAACGTAATATATAGCTACTGAGGGGTGCATCAATTATTATGTTAACGTCAGCATCGATAATATTAACCATCTAGAAATAATAATACTACAATAGCATAATACTGTTCCACATTCACAGAACACGTTTGCAACTAAGCGTGTTTGGGGACTTCAAGTGGATAAAGATGTTTTACTGGGCGATTGATAATGCGTCCGTTAGGTAAACAAAGTTTAACGTATCGAATCCTACTGCACTGCTGACCAACTCACAAATGTGAGCTATACGTCACTGAGTTCTTGGAAGCGCCTTATCACAAATTAAGACGACCTCCCCAACAAAAGGTGCAGACGAAACTGTATTTCGTTGCTTTACAGAACGATGATGTTCACGGAATCTTAATAGATACTGTTTCTTCCAGCAGGACCAAAAGGCATTAACAATAGATTGGAGACGTTGCCATTTCAAAATTAAATTGTCTCGAGTAGATGCATTCTGTTTTGTGAAAATGCATATGGCGTGATAGTTCGATGGCGCATTATGAGATGCGCGGGCGTAAGTAAGTTATCAGTCACTTTCTCCTCAAGATAGGTTAATGGACGGCCATTTACTACATTATCTACTTCATAGACGTCTGTTTGCAATTCGACAAGATTTAATTTTTGACGGTTCAGTACTGCTTTCAAACAGGTTTTACTACACCGACTAAGCGTTCGTAGAAACTATCAATCCAGGGTGCCGATTCGGGAATAAATTTCAACTCAATCTCTAATAGCAGCTGCTTCTTGAACATCTTTGTGGTGCACTGTGTCGTGCCACTAGTTGCGTAACGTACGACGTGACAATTCAAATTGGCCTGCATTATCCGAAACGACTAGGTTAGGACACCTATAAAAGGACATAAATCTGCGAAAACAGAGAAGAAATTGCGTCGAATTCATTTAACAACTGCTAAGTGGATCGCACGAGTGACAGAACACGTGAAGAGACAAATCCAGACCTTTTGTGAAATGGGACTGTCAGATAGAAATACAAGAAGTGGCCCAACGTAAGCAAGACCTACAGATGAAAACGGTGCTGCTTTAGTAACAAGAAAGCCAGGTATATAATTCAGGAAATGGCGGTAGTTTAAACGGACCACCCTTTTGTCGCCGACACACAAGACACTGTGAAATTACACGTTTGACTTCAGATCGACCTTTGATTATCCAATACTCACAACGCAGTTCAGCCAAAGTTCGGTTGACACCTGCATGATTGAATAATTCGTGATATTCCTTTATCAGTAAACGAGCGAAAGGGTCATTTTTTTGGATAAAGCTTAGGGAATTTCACCTTTTCCGATAACTCGGCGTTACTAATTCTACCTTGACACCAAATGGCACCATCACTGTTCAGCAACAGTGATCCTAGTGATTTACACAACGTTTTGACATTCTTACAGTTGGATAATACGTTAGAAAAATGGCGTCGCTGTACCGCTTTCTCCCATATTAGCTTGGTCGCTTACAGGTCATTTGCAAACAAAATATGCGTCGTTCTGTTACCGCTTACGTCTAAGCGGTTTGTATGATAACGAAGTTTCATTCTACATTTGGAACCCACCTTACGCAATATCTACGCCGCTACCAGTATAAGTTTGTGGAATGTTGATATTCTAGTTACATCGGGAATTGTACCATTTCGTTTATCAGCTTGAACTGCCACATCTGCAGCGCCCTGCTCATAGTCTATTGGGTCTGGCCTTAATAAAGGATTAGTTAACCAATCAGGGCCGTACCACCAAAGTTTTGAACTTATCAAGTCTTTAGCATCAAGCCCGCGCGTTGGGATATCCGCTGGATTGTTTGCCGTTGTTACAAAACGGAAACTCGCGCCTTGAACTCTCTTGATTTCAGCCACACGGTTAAGACAAAGGCAGTTGACACGGATTTGCATACAATCCAATGAAGAACACACTGTGAGTCAGACCGTACGTACTTGGCATTGACGGATAGGCGCAACTTGTCTGATACGTATTTCAACAAACGAGTCCGCAATAATTTCCAGGCCGGGAAATGATTGTTTTTAAGTGGACTTACCCTACATTTTGAAAAACCATACTGGACATGGAAACACCATTTTGTGTTTTGATTACCGCATACACCACCGCACAGTACGCTTTAGTAGATGCATCGCACAAGACATGAAGTTCAATAGGACAATCAAAGGGAACAGAAGAGAAGTAACATCTCCCGATTGGACATTGCGAAATTTTCTTTACATTAGCTAAGATTACCTGCCACCGATGTGTTAATTCATTAGAGAGCGGTATGTCCCAATCATATTTATCTTGCCACCGTTCCTGTCTACATCAACATGCTCATTTTTCTTTGCCAATGGCTCGGCAAGTGGTATCCGGGTCAACACTGGATATTTCTTAGTATCGAACGACAATTTGTCAATAGACCAAATTACCACATCTGTGCCATACGCTTTTACCATTACGCGGTTACCGTTGCGTAAACGCAACTCAAGCTCGTAGACTTTGTATGTGTTTTGTCTACGTTTTGCATCAAGCAATCCCGCCAGTGAAATCGTTTCAATTCCAAGATACCTATCACCAATACTCGATGCTAGCCTGTTGCTAATGAATTAATTATCTGATCCCTTGTCATGCATTTGCCGAGTGGTTGCTGTGTACTTGTCTCCAGTAACCTCGGCAACTGCGGTCTGTGGAATACTTCGTTGACGATTATGCGACATAATACTGGATGTGATACACTTTGAACTAGTGTCTATGCTTTCGTTTCCAAAGTTTAACAGAAACGGCGCACTGTCACAATGTTTGATCGGGAAATTTTTTATCACAAAGCGACTGGTGATGTGTTGATTTACGACAGAAGAAGCAGGGTCTCTTCCAATCGCAAAAGCACCAATCACGAAGCTGCTGATGTCTTGACTCAGCTGTGGGATATAAGACGCATTTATTGTTCAAATGAGGACCACCACAAAATTTGCACATCAATGGTTTACGGCTAGTAACCGGTCGCTCCACATTGGACAAGTGGAAACAGTATACTGAGGGCGCTTATTACCGTTCAACAAAGTTATTGGTTGATTACGCCAATTATTGGACAGCCTATGATCTGAAATACGCGGTTCAGAAATCTTTGCATTTGGATGAGTACCAAATGACATTTTCGACATGTCATTGCGTGAAACTTCGCGAAGCTTTGTTAAGGACCATGCATCACGACCTTTCTTGGGTATAAGCTCAACGCGAACGTTTCCTGGTGTAGGGCTTGACTATACATCTTGGAAATTAAAACAACTGATGGTTTGTGTTAAGCGAACCACAAGTCCTACTTCTACGCAGTCGCCCACCAGGTTCGTCTGGTGTGGGGTTCGACTATACATCTTGGATGTTAAAACAACTGATGGTTTGTGGTCGCGTGGCCGAGTGGTTAGAGCGCCTGCTTCATAATCCTGAAGGTAGGAGTTCGAATCCAGCGGTCGCACTAATCTCCTTGGGCAAGGGACTCAGCCACAATTGCTTCGCAGTACCTATGCGTTAAACAGGTACTAGACATTGGTCTAGGCGGATAAGATGATGGGTGGTGTAATGGGCAATCATCATGGCCCGCCTACATACAATGCTTCGGCATAATAACCCGGATTGTCACTTTGTGCCAATTGCATGTTTATCCAACTGTTGGTTTGTGTTAAGAGCACCACACGTTCCATCCCTGCGCAGTCGCTCACCTGGTTCACCTGGCAATTTAGACAACACGATTGTAACAAAGACTCTTCCCAGTTTCCTCACTCAAGCCTAGAGCAATCATGCTTCGAATGTGTGTCTCACTGTTATCAAACACACGTTGGAGTTCACTAACTTCTTCTGACACCGTTGATAGGGTCAACATTGCATCACAATGATGAAGTATATGAACTTCGAAGCGTTCTTTCAATACTTTTATTACTTCATCATAGTTCGCCACAGTGAGCCGATATCTTTAAACCAAACGCAACGCTTCGCCAGTGAGAATTGTTCTAAGGTCGGTGAACTTCTCGATGATAGGAATGTCGTTATTGCTGTGGACGTACTCCCTATGGACGTTCACCAAGATACCACTGCGCTGCTTCTGTTTAGTAGCTAACATCTCTGGCGTCAAAGGATCCGACATTACAAGAAAAGGTTGCTATTAACACAATTTTTTTGCTAAACAATGAACGGATAAAATTGCTTGAATAAATAAATTGCAATATTCCCAACTGAATATTGATACAAAATCGCTAGGGCATAGAAAAACATTAAGCGGTCGAAAAACGTAGTTAGTATCAGCCAATATAGATTATAAGAGAAATTCCAATCAACATAAACAACTAGTTCAAAACTACCGAAAGACCGTATCCGATAAAATTCTCTTTCCTCAAACTTAATCTCAGTCTTCGCAACCGTGCACCAGAACAAACTCTAGCACAAAGTTGTTTCTCCAAAACATTCGTCAATAACATCTTCCTTTACTAGCCCCGGCTATTAGCTATTCACAACTATACATTTCCATAAAGCAAACAAAATCTTCTTCTGCGTTCAGCACACACCTTGCTAGTTTTTTTGCCACGACAAAACACCGTTACTCACTCCACTAATGCACCTCAGTTAATCCGATATTTTAGCCACTCGCTTTTGAATAAATCTGTATAATTCTATCGCTGGCCAAGGCTTGCTCGTCAATTTTTCTAACTCAGCGTTTTAGCGTACTATTATTCTAATTACTTGTGTCTATATTATAACCTCCTGGTTACTGATTGGTCCTCTTGTGAAGTTTGTACTTAGCCTTCCGGACGGACCTGTACGTTTTTTGAAAACCTTAACCTCGTCCTTAGATATAATGCTAATACTTAAAGCCAACAGTATCTGGACGGCTTACTGAAGGATATTGATACCCTATAACTTTTCTCTTGAGGGCTTGTATGAAGCCTTTCGGAAGGCTAGACCCGTACGTTTATTTGATTACCTTATCCTAGGATCTTAGAATTACGCTAATTACTTGCCGTTATATAATGTTCCCGCTTCCGGACGGCTAGCTAGCCCGCTATAGCTAGTTAGTAGTGGCGACTACTCTCTAGTTCCCACAATTATGTTCAGTCAGTTGGCCGGGCCAACCTTCCGTGTCAAACTACCAACAATTAATTACTTTGGTGTTCGGCTCCACGAAGTCGCCCCATGGTATTCCTACATAGTTCCTTCACGATTAGCTCCACTTCTCGCCTAACGGTTACACACTTTGGAACTCTAGGGAAGGCCGTTATAGTTTTAGTATAACGCTCGTGCTCAACTCAAGTTTTTATTAGGGAATGATAATATTACTAGTATAAAATTAGTTAAGTGACATATACGTTATACAATATATATCACCGGGTTGTTGTTGCGTCGACTAAAAGAGCGTAATAAAGCTGCACTGGTACTTGCTGAGCTGCTATTATCGTTGTGTTGAATTCAGAGCAGCCAACGCTAGGAAATCTGCTTGTCACCAGTTTCATGGTACGTCAGACCACGAACTCGCGCACCCCAGTTGTCAATATCAGAAGTTGTTTGGTGACCCGAACTCTAGTTGAATTGTAAACATTGTGTGTTATAATAATTGCTGGAGGTTGGAGCATCGCGTAAGCACGGAACTACACTGCCGCAAAACAAATTGAGCTCCGACAACCATTTATTTTACGGCAGTGTTGATTCGTGCTCACGCGACGCTCCGACCCCCAGTGACCACTATAACACACGAGAGTTACAGTTTGATTACAGTTCTAACCACTCAATACTCCTTCACTTTAGTAACTGGGGGCGCGAGATCGTGGTCTAGCGTGCTAGCAGGTGGTGATAAAGTAGAATTCCTAATTTTTCCAATTACGGTGTTGACCTACCATAATAGCAGCTTGACGAGTTGACAATGTAGCTTTATTACGTACGCTCTTTTAGTTGAAACCAACTACAGCCAATGTATCATAAAGGTTTATTTACCATACGGCAGAAATGCTATTTGGATTCTCAGCACTCCGAAATCTGTTTCGTCGAATTACCAGGCCGAATCTCGAAAATTGCAACGACAATACTCTGGCTCTTTAATTTTCTGATAAAAATCGCTGACACGGATTTACAACAGAAAAATTGTGCCCAAGTACGCGAGTCTGCTTGTACTCGAAATAGCAAACGCCAATTGCCGAGCACTCTTATGCAGTGAATCGATAAATTATCGCTAAAGATTCGGTTCACTGTCTGCCGTACAGCTATTAACAATTATCATACATATGCATGTTAAGAGAGCGACAAGCAAATAATATAAATATAGCACACTAACAATGTTCCCAATCACACATATTCCCATTCGATCCGCTTCAGCAATTTGACACTCGGCGATACGTAAAGGGAAACAATGGTATATAGTACATGCATTATATAAATATTCTAAATTCGTGATAGCCCACGACCATCTCCAAGCAAACGTATGTGAAGTAGCAAGCAGTCGGGAAATCGTGAAACCTTGCTGTTATCAATACAAAACAAATCTCTGCGATGAAGCCTCCGCTAAATAGCGCTTCGTAACCCTACAACTAGACAAAAATATATAAACCTTGTCGCATTTGGTAATAAAACGCAGTGAGCATCGAATGCCCTAGCTATATCACCTCCACACTAATTCGCAACTCTTTATAATAATAATTAATAAACAACGAAACCCGAAAACAAAACCACATCGATATTATTCAAGCAAGTAACAATTCAATGCAACGATTACGAGACGATTTCGTACACGTCAGTAATAACGTAATAACACGTCTCAAAAAACCCTAGCTAGGTCTTCAATAATCACTTCCGAAACATAATAATAATTAATAATATTCATCAATTCCAAATTCAATGTATAATAACAAAATAAGTACAGTATTTGATAATACGCAACGCCAATAGGTGAATACGGTACCTCGAACCGTATATATGCTGCACACTACTAACAACTATATATACAAGATATAATTGGCATGAGAGTAAAATTTGAGGGAAATTTGAATAGTAGGAAATTTTAGAGAGAAAATGTCGGGGCTTGCGAGTGTTCCACTCCCGCCCTGGTACTCCCCTATCGTTCTTGGCGTGGTACATGAGCGCAGTTATTGCGAAGCAATACTTACGGGACTTGTTAAATCTGTTTGTGACTAGCTATGTATTTATTATAAATATATATAATATATTAAAACATATATATATTTAAGAATTCCCTATACATATATATTTCCAAACCTAAATTTTTCACTTAAAAACTATCTAAAATGCACTTTTTTTTTCAAACACCCTATTTTCTAAAATATATATTTCATATTCACCTACCCTCTCTCTAAAATCAAAATTAAACGAAATTCCATTTTTCATCCATTTCCTACTTTTTCAACCAACATTCAAACTACCCTCTCTCCCTCAATACTAAACCAATATCCTTCAAATTCTAATATCCTTTTCCCCTAACCCTATATATTCATATTCATATATTTAACCCACCCCTTTCCCCGTCTCCTATTTTCTATAATTTTCACCTTCTATTAAAATCTCCATTTTCGCCATTTTTCAGGCATCTCCCAATTACCCAAAACCCAACTCCCACTTACCAAATTTACAATTCCAACTCCTCTACCTACTCCCTTTATCATATTGAAATTACACCCCAACTTCGTACTTTTTCTAAACGAAACACCACCTCCTAACACCATTTCTTCAAAATCTTCATTTTCTAAATTTCAACTAAACATCCATTAAATTATACCTTATAGTAGCTACATCATATACATTGCATTGATGTCGCGCGTAATACTAATACGGTACGGGGTACCGGTAGAATATATTCATAAATAGTTAATTGTTTTGATATATTGAATTTGAAATTATTGTATTATAAGGATGGTATAACTGATTAGATTTTGGTGTGTCGAAAAGATGACTTAGCTACCGGGAGACGTGGTATGAGTGCTGTTTGTTTTCGTGTCACAATGAAATCGCTGATTAACGTGTCATTTTTAATTCGTTACGTTCGATATACTAGTTTATTATTATTATTATTTAATTACGCTTTGAAAATAACGATGAGGAGGACCTAGCTAGCTTTTATTAATGTGACCTTGAAATTTAGAACGGATCTTTGTTAGTCCTCAGACTGACGCATGTTTGGCTTACGTTTTTCTGGTTTTTTTCGTTTTGGTTATGGAGCATAGCATTTTTGTGTTAGAGAGTCAATACTGTCAACTTTTGGGCAGGTCCAACCTTGTATTTCTTCTCTCCAAAAAGCTACACTTCACTAATTTTGACTTTATCCCTAAAATTGCAAGGAACTAAAACTTAGACATATTCAATATTCTAAAATAAACTCCAAGATTAATTCCATTTTTTAAAACTTTCCTAAAGGGGGTCGTGGTTATGCCTCCCGAACGGAATGGCACGCGGCCACACCTTGGGTAACCACCCCATTTTACTCTTATTTCAGGAATTATTACCTCCTAAACAAGGACCGGAATTCACAAATTTATAAATTCCTTTACCTTTGTTTAAATAACTCATTTCTCCCGGGGTTATTATTAATTCCTTCCTTTGGGGTGTATCATACTTCGTCCCCGGTAGGGTAACACCCATCCTCACTTGGGTAAACCCCTTACTTACCCCTATCTGGTGATACATTACCTCTATACCCTGACATTATACTCAACTTTACTTAAAAATCAACTTTTTCACTTTATTCCTAAAATTCTAAATATATTAGGATTTCATCAAGTGGGAACAAATTCTATCCTAAGGTGGGGCCACATTTCATCTTGTCCCTTGTTTAAGGATACTCTAATCGTCCCATAATCCCATGTTCCTTATCTTTGGGTTCCTCTAATTCCTACCATTCACTCTCAAAAGCAAATACGCCCATATTTAACTTTTTCTAGCTTTAACTGATTTCTTGAACCTATACCCTATCTAATGGGGTCCTAACTACTTATTCCCAATTTAAAATATACCCAACCCCGACGGGATACTCAGAAACTACCTTCTTTTCGACCCTAAAAGTTCCCGTAAATTTTCTAAAATTTTGAAAATATTATTAAGTAATATTTGTTAATAAATAAATTTCGTTAGCTACTAAATAATTTTTGGCTCTTTCGACAAATATGCGCATGCGCCGGCAGCCATTTTGGCTGACAGGATTATTATTGGATAATTATTACGACGTTCATCGACTACGTGTGTGTTTCTTGTGTTCTCGAGTTTTCATACGTTTTGTTTCTTTTATATTTTTTATGTTGCTACGGTTTCAACCTATAATGAGTATTGCTTTATCTTAATCTAGATGTTATTGTTTATACTAACTTCAGTACTATTATTTTGCTTCAATTTAAGTATCGTTGTTTCATAAATTTGTAAAATTCTGGCCGTAATCTGAATAGAGATAACTCATAATAATTTTAGTGTTATTGTTCTCATTATAAGTTACTGGCTATTGAGTTAGGTTCTCTTGTAAAGTTGGTGCGAACTTCGCTGGGATATTTTGTAGTTTTAGAATAGAGTAGGCAGTCTTGTACCGATATATATGTGTATAAGTGAGTGCCTCGCCCCCACACATATCCAAGCGATTATACACTACAATTCTACAGTGGCTTAGCAGGAGGTTACCTGCTTTTTCTGGACCCTGCCGAGGTGGCGGGTGCGCTAGGCAAAGTAAGCCCTAGCCGGGTTATGGCAGACCAGGAAGAGGGCAGCCCATCTCCTAAACGGGAACCTCTGGGTGGGATTGGTCTTTCACCCTTTCCGGCACCGTTTTACCACCCGTTGGTACCAGGCCGTCTTCCATGGGCTACTCTAACGCTGCATTGTTGCCAGTATGCTCTAGGGTGGGACATAATCACCGGAATTATGTCTTCGCGTGATCCTCGCCTAGGGGTTACCCAACGTGCAGGCCGGGGAAATTTTACTCTTAAGGGGCTTGGCGGTTATGGTCCAACACCCACGTTCTATTTAGGGGAATCCTGTGTCACTTGTCTCATTAACACTAATCCATAAAATTACTAGCAGTTTTTCACATCCCCAAGGTCTACAATTTGCTCAGGTACAGTTACGATCCGGGTACATGTACCCCATAATACATAGTATTTACGAACCCATTGTTTTCCAAAATCTCTAAAAACCAATACAAAATTGTTATCATGGTGCAAGATTCATTTGACCAGACAGGAGAATTATATATTTGTATTTCATATACGTTACTCTTTATTATTCTTTTACCCCAGGTGCATAAGGCCGGGGCTGTTAAGTTTTACGCAATACACTGGGTACTAACATTGTTATTTTGTTTATTATCTTGTTCATAAATTTTCAGCTTCACAACGGGTATTAAAATTTTTCCAGCGAAGCTTGTATTGTTGATCTAATTCGGGCCGATCCCTAAGTACTTAGTTGTTTCGTTATTCCACCTAAAGGTGCTGGTCACCTATAGGGACGCATTTGTTCTCCCTTACGCTCGCAGTGACCTAACCCTAGGATCCTATTGTTCTACGTTTCAAAGGTGCGGTGCACCCATAAAACCTACTTATCTTACTATTAGGATTCGTGCTGCGGTGCGATTACGTTATTAGGTTACACTGTTATTGCATTACTTGTCATTTAATTTTAGGCGATCTGTATATAGCAATAGATTTAGTGTCCTGGTGCAATTATACTTCATCCCAGTACTAGTACTACGATACAACAGGTAATACGCCAATTTCTTTTATTCCATGGTTCATATATGGACGGAATTAGTACAGTATAAGGTGTATCTCACCAGAGCTTGCAAACCTTAGTCCCATGGATAAAAATAATTCTATAGTTCCATGCTCTGTCTTAATTCGGGCCGCTCTGCTGAGTTAAGCCAGAGTTTGGGCGCCTTCAGAGCTAATGCAGCTCACTTCTCCCTTAAAACTGGCGAATTATTAATAAAAACTGAAAGTAAGGCAAGGTTTTCTAGTTACTTTCCTTCCAAAATTTACATAAAAATTCCGGTTAACAAAGGCTACTGGTTGTCACCTGAACACCCTTTTGCTAATGAAATTTCCCAATAAATATTTTGATATTGAAAATAGCCTTTTCATTTGTTAGCATTACTCGATGCCAATCTAAATTTAGCTGTTCACTGGTCTACTCGGGCACTTAGTGGCAGTATCAAATTCTATAAATAATTTCGGATCAAATTTTCTAAGAAATCCTAATCTGAGTTTTGTGCTAGCCTACACGGGCACGGCAGATACTCTAAAAATTCTATGTAAAACCCTACAACAAATTACTCCAACACTACAGAATTGCTACTCGAGCTCGCTGTAGTTTAAGGACGGCTCCCCACTCCTATAACCCTTATGTCCCTTCCAGCTTCATAGACCCCATATAAAATTCTTACCCCTTAAAACCATGTATAGGCAATCATACATTTTCCAAAATTCACGTTTCACCCAAAGTTCCAATTTACAATCCACATCTACTTTTTCTAAAATTATTTTCGATTCAACCTCATACCATGGCTCGTTGTACGAACTCGCCATGGTATATAAATCTAATAGTGGATGGCACCATTACTCGAGTTCGCCAACGCTGACTAAATTGTTCAAGTTTAGCTTTCAGTTTAACTGGACCCATGCCTAGGCTTTGCTACCATCAAAATACATTACCCGGGGCTCGTCTCTTGGACTCGCCAGGGTATAATCGTTATAATCGTTACTAGCGCGGATACTCGATTTCGCTAACGAAACTTAATTCTGTACCAAATAAATTATTTCAAGTTCGCTCTGGCTGAAGGGTGCCGGGTGCACAAAATCAAGCCAAGCTAAATTTTCAACTTTTGTTTAGGTAAACCCACTTTGTCTTTTTTTTACCCCACACTCTTACATCCCCCAATATTTCAAACTGTATAGTACATAAGTTGCAACTGATATTCCGCTGGCATTACTTAGGCGTTTGTTTAAATTAACTAATCACTACACACGGCCAACTCAGCTTACTTTATGAGCAGTTATATGAACCAGACACAACCTTGATATCCCTGCCCGGGACAATGACATGTCTACCACTGGGAATTTGCGCAACTTTCCTCCCGTGACAAAGGGTATCTCCGACCGCTGGTAGACCGGTCCATCCCCTTTGGTGGCTCTTTTTCCCTTATTCTTGACTTTACTTATAGTTTTGGGTAATCTTTGAACTCGCTCTAAAGCTTCTACCCCTTTTCCTTTGGCCACTATTGGAGATGTCGGCTGCGATATTGTTTTATTCGGGATGTTCCCGCGATGATTGTTGCCATTGCATAGTTCAGATATGGATTTTGGTATTTGGTATAAAGAACTGATATAACAAATGTGAGGCATAGTTTCTGCCATAGTAGATCATTTTAAAACGACCGCAAAATGGTATTCTATTTGAAAGTGACAGACTGTTACTTGTTGGGGCTGGTGCCTTTTCTACACTTATTTTTCACTCAATTTTTTCAATTTTCATTTATAACTCAAGGGCCGGCCTCCACTACGGTCTTAGTAATCGTCTGTCGTTCCTGGAATGGTGTATGAGCGTAAAATTTGCGAAATACCGAACATATACCATGTTGTGTAAAGATGTCACTAGCTATGTAATTAGCTATCTGTATAAAATATATTAAAATCGATATAAATTCCAAAATTCTCTCATATACATAGATACCCCAAAACATAAAGTCTTCACTTAAAAACTATCTAAAATATATTGTTAAATCCAAATACCCTATTTCCTAACCCATATCCCATATTTACGCAATTTCTTTCACCACAACCAAAATTAAACCAAATTCCATTTTTACATAATTTCCAACTTTTTCAACCAAAATTCAGACTACCCTCTCTCCCCCAAAACTCAACCAATTTACCTCAAATATTAATATCCTACTTCTCCTATCATGTGTATTTACATATTCTAACCAACCCTTTCCCCTCTTTCTACTTTTTATAAATTTCACTTTTTATTAAAATCTCCATTTTCTCAATTTTCCTACATTTTTCAAACAACTCCCACTCCCTCAAAAATTAATTCCTACTCCTCAAATTTTCATATTATTTTCATATAACCAAATCTATTCATATATTTAACCCAACCCTCTTCCCTTTCTCTACTTTTTATAAATTTTACATTTTTCTAAAATTTCAATTTTCTCCATTTATCACATTTTTCAAACATTTCCCACTCCTTCAAAAATTAGTTCCCACTGCTCAAATTCTTAATTCCAACGCCCCTGCCTACCCCCTTCAACATATTAAAATATTGCCACCAACCTCTCCCTACTTTTCCTAAACCAAAACCGCTCTCCCTAACCCTTTTTCTCTAAAATTTTCCCTTTTGCAATTTTCAAATATTTCCCTCTTAAATATACATTATGGCAAATACATACTATATATTTCATTGTTGTCGTACGTAATACTAATACGGCACAGGGTACCGCTTGTTGTTTTCGCCGGATTGGCGTAGAGTGCATTCGAAAATGGGTACTTGTTTTGATATATATTGAATTATGATTAGTGTGTTGATGAATTACATTTTTCGAAGTTTCAGCTGGTGACATAGCTAGAAATCGAGACGTGGCATTATGAGTTAATATGGTTTGTTATATCGATAGTTAATGAATGATTAATCTGCGGGGTCACAACGGCAGTTGTGTTTTGAGAGCTTTGAATTTAAATTGTATGAATGGTCACGCATTAGCAGACGACGAGCTAGCTACTTTACGATGTCTTTCACGTGTTTTCCGGAGTTTTGTTTTTTCAAACAGTGCAAAACGGCTATGTTGCGCCGGTTTGACGATGTACTAAGCTATGAATTGGTTTAAAATTAATTCCTCCGATGTTTAGACCAACTAGTTATGAAGATATAGCTTTAGCGAGATGCTTATTCCTGTACGGCGAGTGTTTCTCGGATTCGACTAAGCGTATAATATTGGTATTGTATGAAGTTCAACTACGACAGTAATGTTCGTTCAGTTTTGTTCCCACCGGGCGTCGTATGGACATACCCGTATTGTTTATATGCGCTTATGTCGCGGTACCTAACTGGTGGCAGTAACTTTAGCGTATTAGTCACAGTTTAATGGTTTGGGGTACCACTAATTGCGACGGTATTGGCAACCTAATAAACAATAAGCTCGCTGTGATTTATAGAAGGTTCTCGTAACAGCAAACATCGGTAACGAATCATTGTAAACTTTATTGTTTTAATATTATTCGAGTTGTTCTGTGGTGATAACGGTGCTATGGCTATATTTTTATGGTGAACTCATTGGAATTAGTGTTACTAATATATCGAGTTCGTACCAACATGCAGAATGTAAAGGTGACGTATCCTGACAGACACATTGTTATTATTGCGTACATAATTATCGACGGAATATCAGTGGGTAACGTAAAATAATGGATAATAATAATAATAATGATAATAATAATAATGTTGTGTATGGATAATACGAAGTGCCATGCTTGCTGTAAAGGCTTTAACCTTACGTTTTTGCAGCGAATTATATCACTTGGACGCAAGCTTTACTGGTTGTTGCAGCTTACATCCCCATCTCGGCTCTCGGACAGACAAACATTGCTGCTTTGGCTGCGCAAGCACCCTTGCTATAACATTGGCATTTCGTTACGTTAGTGAATAGACCATTGTAATTAACTGGCTGTCGTTGGCGTCTATTGGCGAGAGCGTAATAAAACCTAATACTTGATCTATAGAGCTGTTACTACAGAGGTTAATCCCGGATCAGCCAATACTAAAAACCTATCACCACTTTACTAGCACGCTAGACCACGATCTCGCGCAACCCAGCTACTAGAGAGCTAGAATAATTGGTGACCAGAATTGTACTTAAATTGTGTCATTAGTGTTATAGTAGTCTCTGGGAGTCGGAGCGCCGCGTAAGCAAAATACACCGCCGCAAAAGAAGTCAAGCTCCGACATTACTGATATGGCCTGGTGGTTCATGTTGACTGCAATTTAATATGCAGTGTCACGTGTTATCTAAAGAAATTGTAAAATCCGGAGTGTCATTACGCGGAGTAAAAATTTAACTCTAATCCTATCTGCATCGTTACTAGCGGATTCTGGGGTGTCACCTTCAAACTATTGTTTTTGGGACGAACAACTGGCACTAAGCTTGTATTTTGAGTGTCCCTTAAAAAGTGACACTTCGGCGAATTGGTTAATAAACGTATAGAACTAAACGGCTGTTGTTTGGTTTCAACTACGGAGAGCGTGATAAAATCTAATCGGCGATTCAAAGAGCTGCTACCGTTTTAGGACCTAGTAATTGGAAAACTAGGAATTATCACCACTTTACTAGCACTCTAGACAACGATCTCGCGCACCCCAGCTTCTAACATATAAAGTTGTTTGGTGGCTGACATCATAATTGAGTATACATTTTCTGTGTGTTATAGTAGTCTCTGGGGGTCGGAGCGTCATGTAAGCACGATACTACATTTCCGCAAAACAAATTGAGCTCCGACATATACCTAATTGTGCAGCTGTTAAATCACCGAATGTTAACACTTTGTTAGCCAGGAAAAGCCCAATCAAAATTCACCAAAAGTGTCATTCGAACACCTCTATAATCCGCGCACTTCTTTACGCGTCCAACATAACTCACAGGCGCAAATAGCCATAACCATTAAACACCGCTGTCGTAAACCTCGAACTCCTCGATCAAATATAATTCTTTATACCATAAGTTTTCCGAGCCAAAAGTAAACCCAAATCCGTTATAATTCCTTTAACCACCACAAAAGACAATAACTTAATGTTTATTGAACACAACCGTATTCGTTACACGTGGCTACTCCAGTCAGCTTAGCTAGGTAATTTTTAGAAGTCAAAATCGATATAAAATATAGCAAAACAATACAAATGCGTTATTTCGTCGAGATACCGGAAGTAAATTCAAACTCGAGGGAAAAATAATAATCGCTGCGTATTCGTAGATAAAAACTGCCACACTATGTTCAAATACAACAGCCGAACTAAATTACAACTAAAAGTTCAGATATCTTGTTAGCTATTAGAACCAATTAATGTAATTATGAAAATTAGCATTAAAAGAAACGAAAACAAGGAAACAGAAAAGAAAGCCAGGGGAGGGAGGATTATAATAAGGTAATTGTTGACCAGCCCGGGTTTTTAGGGTTTTTGGGGAGGTTTTGGCCCGGGAACACCCTTGGTAGCCTAGTGAATGCCCAATAATATTATTTTGTTTTGGTTTTATTGTGGGTAGGGGTTGGATGGGGATTTTTCCTTACGTCGGCTATCGGTATTAAAAGGGGACGGGATTCGTCACCAAAGGATTGTGCGGTTCGAGGTGTGGCCAGTAGAATGCCGGTGAAACGCTAGGTATGGCGCGCGTCTTTCTTTTCGTGATCGGTACTAGTGCCCTATATTTCGCGTTGCAGCGTGATGCTTGCTCGGCTCTATTGCTCGAGGTCCAGACAATGGGCAACAGACACGTATAAAGGATATTTATTATAACGTGATAAAATTTTAAGGCATTACTATCGTGTAGATCACTCAAGGCACTGATTCGATAACCGTATTAGAGTACCGTACTATTCTCGACGCTGGCTTTGAAAAGCCTCGGCACTGTTCTTTCGTACCGTATTTTTGCTCACACAAGCTTCACAGTGATTTTTCAATAACCGGTAGTTGAGCGCTCGTAACCAAAATGGCCGTACTATTCTTTACTACTAGATTGTTTTAGCTCACGCTTTTACTCCACCAGACTCGATTGCACAATCTGACTTCCACTAATGCACAGTCTAACTCGTACTCTTCAGGCATTTCGGCCACTGATTTCGATCCCTATTTATTAGTTTAATGCTTAGGTTAACTTAGAGCTACCTTATGTGTGACCTAGTCCTTAACCTTAAGTTATAACAACTAGTGGTTAAGGGTTAACCTTGAGCTATAATGGTTATGGTTTAGGTTATCTAGTATTTGAGTAAGTTCCCTTGTGAGTTGACACAGCGACACCGGACAGTTGTCAACCGTACGATTATTTGAGTACCTCAACCTAGGCCTTAGATTTACGCTAACAGTGTCAGTTATGTTAAACAGGCCGACACCGGACGGCTGCCGAACCACGCTATTAAAACTGTACAGTAGCGGTCGACTACTATTCAGTTGAAGTTTCTCACTCCATACGTCCTACCGGACGGGGAATAGTATTGGGAGATTCCTGCCCTATAGACTATACATGTCGGCAGGGGGGGTAATCCCCCCTGAGGTCCGGACCCCCCCTGAGGCCGAAAAGTCCAGGGTGGTTATCCCCCCCGGGATGCGCAGCACAAAACTTGCGCAAATTGTGCCTGCTTGTCGCTAGTGGTGCATATGCAGCTGTAAAATTGTGGAAAGCTTTTTGTTGAAAGACATCTTTCCCTGAAATAAAAGTTAACCGAAATACTTATTTATATACTAACTAGATGTAGACATTGAATGTCTGCTATGGTCCACGGTGGACACGTAGGTGAAAAATATACATCCGACGATCAAAAAAAAGGTCCTCACGAAACCGACCCCCCTAGACAAATTTGGCCGGCCAGGGTGGGTTACCCCCCCTGAGATGGCCTCTACCCCCCTGGCATGACCGACCGTCGGCATGTATGCCTATAGACGCAGGTCCAGGAACAAGACTAAATGGGATCTACGGTGACTTGAGGGTTTATCTTTTTCCACGCCCCTCACTCGCACGGTATCCTCAAGAATAATACTACTGTGAGTTTATCGGCCTTCTCCGTGGTGCGTTTCTATACCGAAACGTCAGCCAACATCCTCAATGGTGGCCAATGAGTAGGTGGTGGAAGTATAGAGCGAGTTCGATAATTATCCCCAGAGTATAAGTAAAATCAAGAATAAAGGAGAAGGAGCCACCAAAGGGACGGACCGGTCTACCAGCGATGGGAGGTACCATTTACCACGAGTGGGATAGTGCGCCAGTTCAAAGGGTACACATGTCATTGTCCCCGGCAGGGATATAGAGATTAGGTCGGAGTCATATTGTAGATTACAAAATAAATTGAATAGGCCGTGTAAAAACAAATTTAAATCAAACTATACTACTACTACGATTTCAGGCTCCACTGTAGAAACGCGTATAGAACGGATAAACTAATTATCATTATTCAAAACGCTTTATGTGTACAACATAGGGAGTTGACATACACTTCTAGTGAGTTTAGTTGTTACTACTAATAGATGTGTTCAAGCAAATTTATTATTTTATGGGTCCCTCATTTTCAGATTGATTGCGCTGCAGCGTATTCGAATAACTGGCAACAGCAGAAATTCAAAACAAAATAAACAGGGAATGGAGAAGTGTGTAATTAAAATTGAGAAATGTTGGAGGGAAATACCAAAGTATTCATTTTAAATATTTATATGAAAAATATATAATGGGATAACGAGATATGCGACTCAGAGATGTGGATGGATAGTCATGGTCTGATTTTGGGCACTCGGTGCCCTTCAGCTTGGGCTAAGTCATCAAGTACTAGGCTAAGTTTATAAACTTCGGTTGACGTTGGCGAATTCGAGTAATCCTGCCAACCGTGTTTGCACCATGGCGAGTTCGAATAACGAGCCTTGGGATAGCGACAACAGTTCCAACCAAAGGAATTGGATTTTGAGTAAATCGTAAAATTTGTATAGAAGTTTTGGTTATTAAAAATGTATAAAATTTTAAGCATTTTTAAGGAATAAAAGCTTACAGTGAACTAAATAGCAGTAAGCGTAATGGTTTTATGTAAAGTTTACTGAGTTCGAAAGAAAAACTAGCGTTACAATGTTACTGACTGAAGTTAAGGATTTTAAAATACTGTCGACTTAGCTGCAGCGAGTTCGAGTAAACGAGTCTGCAACGTCTCAATAAGTCATTCCGAAATTTTTTATAGAGTTTTTGGTTGCTGTATAGTGCCCGTGTAGGTTAGTATACAGCTCTGTTTAGGTCCCACCAGAACGTGCTCGAGAATGCGTGTTCTGGATTTAATTTGTAAAATCTTTATGCAAAATGTCACTACGATGGAAAGTGTGTGTAACGGTCCCTAGTATTTATTGAATAAAGTTTATACGAATTTTAGCGTAAATTTAGAAAAATATAATCGAAAAACGATGTTGCTAAATTTTATTCCTGGCAGTAACTCTTAACAAGGGTAGGAAAGAACCGTAGTAGTTCTGAAGGCGTCCAAGCTCTGTCTCAACTGGTAAGCGGCCAGAATTGAGACACACACTGGAGCTGAGGTGGACTCCCGTGAAACTTTTAGGCTTCGTCTCTACACATTGAAGTTACCTTTAACGCTGGCGTTTAAGAACTAAATAAAACAAACGTCTGCGCTTTACCTGTTTGGATCGTAACAATAACGTGAAGAACTTGCACCAGAGCAATAAAGCTAAAAATTTATACAGGTTGCCTGAAATAAAGCACCAACGATAAGTTAGACATAAGAGTATAACCTTGGGTTTGGAAGACAATAGCCCATTTTGAGTAAATAAATAAAACTGACAAATAGCAGAGAACCCATGCGTGGTGGGATCAGGGAAGCATGTAGATATACCGGTAGGTTAAGTCACTGCTTAGCGACCAGCGCAGCTTGCGTGGTACCTGCAGAATAACGTAGTTCGGGTGCAGAGTTAACAAATCACGGCTTACTGATGGGTCACTGGTGACGCTAGAAGATCATGAATACGGACGCCTTAACGCGTGAAGCGGTAACACAATAGTTCAACACCTATTTCATAATAACGTATGACAAACCGAGTACAAACACTAATAGTATCGGCCCATATAGGATCCATAATACAAAACCTTGTCGTATAAATTTTAATACTAAATGTTAGCTTGAAAGTTCAAAAAATATATGGCAGAGTCGTTAGCGAATAACAATGGATTATATAGAAAAAAACTTAACAGCAAACTAGCATTATGCACTAGGTACGAAACTTTAACAGAAAATAACAAAGATGTTTGGGCATGATTATGACCTGCATATATGTACTATGGAAGGTAACAATTTTTAGGTTTTTGCATAGCTTTTAGGACAATTCAGACTTTATCATGCATTGTAGGATACATATACCTTAATTCGTAACTACCTGTGAAATTAGTAGAATTCGTAAGCCTAAAAAATCTAAGGAATTTTAAGTGTTAGTGTTAATGGGACAAGTGACACAGGATTTTCCCTAAATAGAACGTGGGTGTTGGACAATAACCGCCAAGCCCCCTAACCGTATAATTTCCCCGCCCTGTGTATTGGACCAGCCCTAGGCGAGCCTTGCGCGAAGACCTAATTCCGGTAACTACGCTCTACCCTTGAGCATGTTAACAAAGTCACAGCCTTCGACGATAGAGCAGCCCATGTTATGGCAGCCTGGTGACCAACAGCTGGTGAAACGGTGCCGGAAAGAGAGAAAGACCAACCCCACTCAGAGGTTCCCGTTTAGGAAATGGGCTGCCATTTTTTTGGACAGCCTTACTCTGCTAGGGCTTACTCTGCCTAGTCATCCCGCCTCCTCGGCAGGATCCAGAAGAACAGGAACAGCCTCCTGCTCGGTCACGATGTATTCCTATATGAATCTGTACTCAAAAATGGGTGTGTAGCCTATATGTTTACTAGGGCATATGTGGGTTTTCCCCATAACAAAACACGATCTCGTAGATAAATATTATCCGATATGGCGTGAGTGTCCATCAATGATGCCATATTATGTATCTTAAAACGGTAGAAAATCAATAGAAAATCCTACAAGTACTACAATACCACAAGCTAATATACTACTTAAATACCGAAATGTGATATATATTATTAACTAATATGATATATAACTACCGAAGTACGACAGTATATTATTAAAGGAAAACCGTTAATAATTAAGTTATATCACTATAAGGCAATAATACTAGCAACACTATTGATACGCACAATATTCGCAAAAATAACGCTCATGAATTTGTATATAAAGAAAAACACAAAAAACAACAAAGAAACAAGGAAATTTAACACTGCACGTAGTAACCAATATACATAATGCACCCAAAACGCGACCACTCAAAAGTCACCAAAATTGTCGTGTATCCAATACTATGCCAACTCGGTAGCTATCTTACAGTATAGTGCGTAAGAGGAATTTATAAATATATTAATTTATAAAATAATAAATTAATATTTTTGGAATTTTAGGAAAATGGTCAAAACTTTTAGGATTAAAAAGAACGTAGTTTACTGGTATCCCGTAAGGATTGGGTAAATTCCTGGATAAGAGTAAGTAGGTAGAACCCCTTTTAGATAATTCATAATTTTGGAATATTGCAAAGGATAGATAATGGTGAAATTCAGGGTGTTAATAGCATTTGAAGAAAAAAGATTTTTGAGTAGCAATAAGAATGGAATGGGAAATATTAGTAGACTCGGTGTCTCTCACCCAGGTAAAATGCGAAATATATCCCGGTGAAACGGGGAAGTTTAGACAAAGTTGAGGAAACTTAGTATATTTTTGGTAAAAGCAAAATAAAAATGTTGGTTTCAGGTAAAATTGAATGTTGAATCAGGGTATAAAGGCAACGTATCTCAAGATAAGGGTAAGATAAGGTGTTCACCCGAGTGAGGATAGGGATCATCCTACCGGGAATAGCATATAATACACCCCGCCGGGAGGAAATAATTATGAAAAGCGAGGACAAAGTAGTATTTAAATAAAAATAAGAAAATTTGTGAAATTGTGGATTTTAAGTCATATTTGAAAGGTAATATCAATGAGAGGGAAATGGAGAGTCTAATACATGATTTGAGATGACCATCTCCTCCCCAGAGTTGATATGAGATTTTAAACTGTGGGGAAATAAGTAAGGTCATAGGGAAGGATGTATAAACTGTAGACAAATTTGTTAAGTGGTAGTATTGAATTTTGGTTCTACATTACTGTTGAGGAGTAATATACCCGAAATAGGAAGACATAGAGGTCTCCATACCAAAGATGGGTAAAATCCTTTTGTGGAAGAGAATATATAAGTCACCCCTCGGGGAGAATGAATATCCCATGGGGAGGGTAAGGGAATTGTTATGATTTCGATAATAAGGTCAAAACCAATGGAATGTGGTCTCTTAGGCAGGGAAAATACAAGATTGGACGTGCCCAAAATTTGACAAATACTTGATTCACCGACAATGGATACTGCTGGTTTCACAAGCAGTACTACGAATTTCTTCGACTCCCACCTGTACTCTCGCCCTGGAATATCTCACTCGACACAACGGGCCGAAGTTTTAAAATATTACTAAGCCTAGTACGTTGCTGTTAGCCTATCGCCCCTAGTAAGTTCTATTGCCACTTGCTCACGATTTTTCTTGGGAAAATAATACTACTAAGTAAGGTAATAATGACACTAATGCGCGAGGAAACTTAAAGTGATCCCGGCAACCATCCTATAATGTATTTTTTGATAAAATTTGTTACGGAACGCTTTTCGGTTAATTGAAATTCGGCCTAAAACTGTTCGCGAACACTGCGCTCGCGATTTAAATTTGACCATTTTGTGTTCGCAAAAATTAAAGTAAAATCACGCAAATGTTTGAGAACGAAAATTTGCCGATTTGATTGTGAATTCAATTTTGCATTAAATTTTGTTCGCGAACACTGTATAATCCAAATTTAAATGATAATACATTAGGGAACAGAATTTCTGCAAACTGAAATCTACGAAATTTTGTTCGAACAGAAGGTCTAATTTCTGGAGCTTGAAACTGATTTTGCCAATTTTCGGTTAGCGAAAAACCGAATGAAATTAAGCCTGTTTGCCGTAACAAGGGTTTGCGATGCGATATCGGGAATGACAGAATAGGATGGTTGGCAGGGTCGCCTTAAGTTTAGTCACGCATAAGTCTACTTATTTGTGCTGCTCTCTCGAACACTAGGTGCTTTGAGGGTCAAAAAGTTCACAAATCCACCACCACCAAGCCTAGACACCGCGCCTTATTTGCGCTCCGAACATAACAACCGATTAAGTAAGATATATCGAATAGGAAACCCGCGTATAGGCGTTTACTTTTAGAAAAATGCTGAGGAAGCCGATTATAATATTTCTTCCTGTCACTCAATAATAGCGCTAAGAAACCCGAGTATAGACGGTTTCTCTCAAGAATGATTATCCTAGAAGCCGAGTATAGGTAAATCGTCATTGCCGATAAAATAACAATGCGTAATTCTTTACGCGCAATAAGCTTGAACCAAAAAACATGACCAAGAATCATAAAGCTTCAACCAAAACTCGTTGGCCTGGAAGATGATATTCCGTAATGCCTCCACCAAATGATGGATTGGGACAATAAACAATATTTTCAGAACCTGAAACACAAGCGCCTACCAGTGTTCTCTCACAGTGAAGATGAACCTGAATACTAGAACAAGTATTTGTATTGTCATTAGGATTTGTCGCCATTTGTTTACGTTTAAGGAAATAATGATACCTATGATATATATACTACTGTGTTGTTCACTATTTTCGCAAACCGTTTTTGGAACGCAGTGGGGGCCGATAGATGGAGCATTGGCTTAACTTAACAAAATTCGTGTCTGGTCTTAGGCATGCCTTTACGTCGGTGTGTTGCGATGCCAAAGCAATACTTTATAGAACAGCTCTTTGGTGAAAGTTAAGCAACATGTTTTCTGTTTCGGAAATCTCTAAAGATTATATAAATTGTTTAACTACGCCGAGCACAGTGGTGTTATTTTCTGTGGGTCCTGACAAGATATAGGCGGCTCATTGTTGGTAATATATGTATAACCAAGAGTGCATTAGGGAAGAATATGACACTTCCCTGCACTCACATATACACCCGTGTTTGATGTCACGGGCGTTTTCGGCCTGACACCTCAGTTTCTGGGGGGTCCGACCTACCCCACCAGAAACTGGGGGGATCTGGCCGAAAACGCCCGTGACATCAAACACGGGTTTATATGTGAGTGCAGGGAAGTGTCATACTCTTCCCTAATGCACTCATGGTATAACGAACATATGTACATACAGTTTAGCTGTTTCGAAAGGTTTGGGTTTCCAAATATAAATAAGATATGTTGTTTTAACCATTGTTGTGTTGTCATTTATCTTCGCATAGTTTCAGCACGAATACATGATAATAAAATAGTAGGGCTGATCTATTACTATGGATGGATTCAGAATTGTAAACAGTTATTCCACCGCCAAACATCAAAATTGAAACGTTTAAATAAGAGTTGGAATCGTTACGGTATTTTATTTTTGTAGTTAATATTCCTTTCAAATCTTTTTTCTATCGCGATTTTGAGAGGTTACCGTATTATTCTAGCACGACTCTACCGATGTACTTCCAAAATTTTAGTTACACCGACACGAATTGGACACAATTTGATTTTGGCCATGTCTGTTTCCCAAATTCTACAGTCTCAGCTATTTCCAGAGGTGTCGGACCAAAAAATACCATACGTGCAACCCTTTCACCGAGAGCTGCAACTTTGCCATATTTCGTCAGAGTAGCCGGTTTCGAGCTATGTCTTAAATCCTAAAAAAAATACGCCATACAAATGAAATTTCAGGCATATTTCATATTGCTCACAGAGTGAAAGATAACTGTATCTGTTTGGTGCATATATTTTATCTGTATTTTATGATGTGATATTCTGTTTAGATAAATCACAATTTATCAGTATCGATGTACTATATTACATTATGCCTGGGTGCAGGATACGTTTTCACCGTAGTTAAGCGTGAATATTTTTGTAAACTGGCACATCAAACCTGTGATTAGAAATTATAACTGCTGTTCCCTAATATGTTTCATGTACATTGATCATACAGGATCGAGATCCGAAGTCCGTGGGTTGGATAATCGGTGCTTCGGCTGCATGGGGTGAGGAAGTCCTTTGGTCTGGCAGTGGGATCAGCCAGCCGGCAGTGGGTAGCGGGGCCCTCTGATGGAGGGGCGGTCAGAACCACAGGGGGTAACCTCCTATGAGTATGTATGAATAAATTATGACAATATCTACACTTTGTTAACTGGTAACTACCATTGCTAAAACGACCGTAGCAATAAACATGTTATATGTTACAGAAAGTGTACGATGGTACCTAGCACTAGTTACAACGACTGTGATATAGGCATGGTTTATCACTACACGTTTGGTGGCAACTACCGTGCTTATTGCTGCATTCGCCTATTTAATTGTAGCACTACTCGTGAACATTGACACAACTTTAGTGCAGTAAAGAAAGTGACGCTATAGGTTTTGTAGCAATAAGCATCATGATTACCACAAATCTTGCAGGTTAAAAACATGACAATGCGTATTACAATGTGCAGTAAGTGCACACATTTATCTGTGAACGCTGCATTACAGCAAAATCTTGGTCAAACTTTAATCAAAATTTGATACAACCTTGAGCCCAAATTTTGGGCTAGAAGTTTGAACACGTGAACAATGCTTCACGGGTTATTTGATATTGCGGCGTTTACGTTACAAAAGACTCCCCATGTTAAAGTTTTGTCCACCCTGTCTGTCTCTGGCACCATCCATTATATGTCTGTGACACCATAGTGTTTCTACATGTGTCCGATGATGGTATACACCGCTAATATACCGTCTATACTGGTATGGTGTAGGCTACACTATTAGATTTTAAACTGTGTTATATGGTGTCAGCGACACCATGCTGTTATTGTTGCTATTATTTACTTTTTAAATGCCGGTTCGGATATTGTTACGTAAATAATAAATAATAATAAATAATAAATAATAACTAATGTTACATAAATAATAAATAATAATAAATAATAAATAATGTATAATAAATAATAAATAATAAATAATGTTTTACATAAATAATAAATAATCATAAATAATAAATAATGTATAATAAATAATAAATAATAAATAATGTTACATAAATAATAAATAATAATAAATAATGTATAATAAATAATAAAAAATAATAAATAAATAAATATATATAATTTGTGAAGTAAAATTTATCTGTGCTTGTATTATCTAAAATCAAATAAAAAAACTTTACACTGGAGTTGCTGAATTTTGTCATGGAGCTCTGTAGAAGTTCGTTCGTTCGTTCTAGCAATTAAAGTCATTTAAAATTGTATAATACTAGATGCTGCGGTTCACTTTCGGTCCTTCTGATTTTGTTCGGTAAAAATGAATTCTGGCGTTCTGAATCTTAACTTTCTTAAAATGACGTGATTTCTCGCTGATTACAATTTGCATAAGGTGCGCTCAAACGTCAAAGATTTTTGTTCAAATTTTTAGTTCAAAATCTGAGCTCACAATGTAATCAAATTTTGATCAAAATTTCACTGAAATTGGTGCTGGAAAATTATGGCGAATCAATTTGAGTTCAAATTTTGAGCTCAAACTTTATCAAGTTCCATTTGTTGTCTCTGATTTGCTGAAGCAATACGCTACAATGGTTTGAACAGTGTGGAAAGTGACCAAAATTACGAAAAAATCTTTCAAAATCGTTGTCATAATTTGAACTCAAAATTTGGGGAAAAAGTTTGACGTATGCTCAACCTACCTTAAGTCATAAGTGTTCTCGTGGATGCTAACGGTATTGTTGCATTGTCTTAGTACTGCGTCTTAAATTAATATTTGAGTAAATGTTTTTGAACTCATTTTAATCCGCAATAAGTCTTTAGAGTCCCGTTGTCTTCATCACTACATTAACAGAACTTAACGCTCTTGAAATTCCTGTTTTATTTCGAGTGCTTAATTAATATAGAACCTTAAACTTGATGTTGTTTTGCATTGTTTTTGATATTTATATATAAATAATCTATTTTATTTGAAGTTTTATTAAACGATGTAATAAATAGTATCTTCCAACAGTGTATTTTAGTTGTAAAAATGACTATGATAATGCTTGTTTGTTTTTAATTCACCACTGCCATTGTTGTAGCTGTAACTCTTGTCAGCATAGTAATTAGCTATAGAACATTGGAGATGCTATAGCTTTATAAGAACCCCGAAGCTGTATCAAAAGTTGAAAATAAAATCACAATGGTCCCACCTGCTTCTGATGGACATCATCATTGACATTATACTGAAAACGATTATGCCAGACTTCTTTGGTGCTGCTTTATGATTAATAAAATCCTTGCTAATTTGAAGTATGATTATGCTTTATTGCAAACATTTAGCAAAATTTGACACTTAATATTTGTGTTTATTTTATAAATATTAACGTCTAATTATGCTACTTTAATGTTTTTAGCTAAAACAACGCGAGCAAACTTTGTTAGCAGTAACTGAACGAAGTAGAT
>JASANE010005358.1:0-52493 GCA_030248225.1 Trileptium ribeirensis | reverse complement strand
GCCGGAAGAAGAAGCGTTTCTTCGACACTGGACGGAAGCCACAAGTAAACTGGGAAAAGCTAAAACTACCGGCAGTGAAAGAGCGGTTTTCACGGATAACGGAGAACTAGCTGGCAGCTACCCAGATCGAGGAAAATGATCAGCCAAATTGGGACATGTTGGCGAACATTTTGACAACGGCCGTGGCAGAGACGTGCGGAACACGCCAACGCCAAATCGCGAATCCATGGACCTTGGGGCACGAGGACGAATTGCGCAGGATGCACGACGATATAACTGAGTGGGTCCGTAGAATGGACCAGACGGCAGATACGATGAGGACGAGGGCGTGCGCCCGGAGAGCAAACGCCGAAACCGATGCCATCCGTGAAGGACTATGGCGAGCCCGAAAAGCGATGAAGAAAGCATTGCGGAAGTGGGAAAAGGAATGGTGGACCACCATCATCGAAGAATGTGCCGCCGCTTCAACGAGGGGCGGCGTTGGTGGAATGTACAAGGCTCTAAGAAGCCTGGGCAACAGGAACAACAACGTGATCGGCAGCACGGACATCACGACGGAACAGTTCAAGCAACACTTCGAACGGGTATCCGCTGCACGCTACGAGCTCGAGCCGTCGGAAATTAGCAACGCGGTACGGAAAGCAAACGATCTCCGGGACGATCGACGGGCGCAGCAAGCCAACGAAGCGCTGAACGCCATCCCGACGGACGAGGAAATTGCGCGAGAAATGAAGAACGTGAAGGACTCTGCCCCCGGTAAGGACGGCGTCAGAATGCGGTACATCAACGCCGCACGCAAAAATGTGCAGCTGTGCATCATACGACTCGTCCAGTACATGTTTAACAACCGGGCGAGCAGGTGGGCGGAATCGCTCAAAGAAGGTCAAATTGTGCCGATGCACAAGAAGGGATCGAAAAACGCCGTCGACAATTACCGCGGAGTTTGTCTGCTACCAATGGCGAGCCGGATATTGGCAAGGGTGGTGGCCGCCCGCCTGCGAGGATGGGCCGAGGATTTGGCATTAGTGGATGACAACCAGTGCGGTTTTTGTCCGGGGAGATCCACCGCCGACGCCACACAAGTGTTCGTGATGATACAAGAGGTTACGGACGACCTACGAAAGCGACAGCAACGTCAACGCCAACAAGGAATCGGGAACGAAGAGGATGGCGCGATCGACGCCGACACCCCAGCCGCGCGTTTGATGGTTCTAAGGAATGCATACCCTCGGATAAATAAGCCGGCACTCTGGCAGCTACTCGAACAGTATGGCCTCTCAGGAAACTTTCTGAACGTCATCATTGATCTCCACGAGACCACTGCTTACTTTGTGCGGGGTCCTGAAGGTAACAGCCGGCCATGGTATCCGCAGCGAGGACTGTGGGAAGGCTGTCCCACGTCACCAGTACTATTCAACGTATACCACCAAGCAGTGATGCGGATCGCCGAAGACGAACGACGCAAGGTGGCAATCGATAACAACATGACGATGGGAATCCCCTGGCACTGGGTACCGGGGAACAACTCCCTGGTACTGGCCTCTGGGAAAAACACAATAGCGCGGCCGTCGAACGGACACTAACGCTGTCACTTTTCGCCGATGACACCACCATCATTGGCACGATGAGGGAAGTGGGAACGGGTACGGAGACGGTGAAACGGGTCATGGCAACCTTCGAAGAGAAGAACAACGACGACAAAGTGGAACATTTGACTTTCGGGACGGGGGAAGGCGGGAAAGTACGGATGTTGGGTTGGCGCCAGAAATGACGTGCGAAAACGACTCAGCCGCAAGGGCGGAGCGTGGGCCAAGGTCAAGAAGAGACTAATGCACTCCAAACTTTCGAAGCGCATGCAAGCAAGGGTCATCGAAGCTGGCGTGGAGAGCGCTCTCCTATTCGATTGCGCGACACGAACCTGGGATTTGCGCAAGATCAAGATCCTGCAGAGCTGCATCGACCGTTACTACCGTTATGTTTGGGGGAGCAAAAAGGGCCCGCCGCTCATCGAAATGGAAGCAGCCGGCGTCAACATGCAGGGCATCCGCAACAGCATGGGCATCAAGAGCATCCGCTGGAAGATCGAGAAACGAGTCCTGGAACGAATAGGCCACGTGTTACGCACGGACGACACTCGACAGACGAAGGCCTCAATCCTGGGTTGGTACGCCGACCTTGAGGCCTACGGGAAACGAAAGGATCGTAAACAAAAGACCCTGTTATACTGGAAACGCCTCCTCAAGAAAGCCGGTGTGGATTGGACGGACGCTGGCCGCATCGCGACCGACCGTCGCCTGTGGAAGAAGACCGTTCAGGACCGAATGGAGCACTTGAGCAGCTGGGAACGTTGTAATGGCAACAAATCGATGGAACAACAGCAACATCGCAACAAACGACAACAAACAACCACGAACGATGAACTAACGTGCAAATTCTAAGGGTGTGAACGGCTATGCAAAAGCAAGACAGGCCTCGTCGCCCACCAGAGGAAGTCGCACAACGACAGCAGCCAGAGCCATACTTTCGAATGCCCGAGATGTAGCGGTATCTTCAGGACCGACAGCTCCCTGCAAACCCATATAAAAACATGCGGAGGCACCAGAAGTGACGGCCCGTCGATGCGACGCTGCGAAGGTTGTGGCAAGTATGTATCGAAATCAAACTTGCGCGTCACCGCAGAGCATGCACAGAGACCGAGGAACAAGGTGGACACCGGGGCGCGGTCCGCCGCCCGGACCACCCCCAGGCCCGACTCTACACCCAGAAATGGAAAAACTGCATTAGCTGCGGACGAGTGCTCTCGGCGACAAATATGGCACGGCACGCACGAACGTGCATGGGACAGTAACCTGGTGGAGGGAGCATGGGACGAACACTCGATGGATGGATGGATGGATGGATGGATGCATCGTTATTAAATTTCTACCAGAAAGAGGATACGACATGGCAGACACTAGCAACATCTGCATAAAGCTTGACCCGTCCGTCCAGATCTTGGATGGCATTTACGATCAATCGTCCAGCAATCGAACAACAAATCACGGTCCCCGACTCTTGAAGGTACGACTATCCTCCTCGACAGTTGCTCTGTCAATCCTACAAAACGCACGAAAACTCAAGGACTACGACGGATTGGAGAAAATATTTATCCGTAAAGCAATGACAGACAGGGAACTGAGAAAGCAAACTGCACTCCGACGCAAAGCACACGAGCTTAATTCAGCTCAACGCGCAAACATGCAGAGCACAACTCACTACGTGGTTGTCAAAGAAAAACAGGTTGCCTTTAAAAATGTTCAAGCAACGATGCCGGTCGGCTAGTAAGTGGAAGATATAGTAACATAAACTACGATTTCGTTGAGGCTAATGGTAAGATTACGGTTCAGGTGAACTTTTAATCGGGACAGTACCAAATCCAGCAATTCCAAAGCTGACAAAAGGTAAATACTTTAATGCGCGAACCCTTTGCAAGCATCGCGATCTCACTTAGTAATTGCAGTTTCTGAAATTTGGTTACAGGATCGCGTCCCAGACGGCTTGCTTTCTTGTTCAGAGTACAGTGTCTTTAGAAAGGAAAGAGCTTTACGCGGAGGCGGAGTTGCAATATTTGTTTATGAATATCTCAAGTGTGCTCCTCTGCTAAATTCTCCGGAACAATTTCGTGTTGTAGAAGGTATAGCAGTGGACATATTTCTATCCGTGAAAACTTGAGTCGTGTGCATATACCGTCCACCCAACTCCACTTCCGAACAAAATGCTTTGCTGTACTCATTCATATCTCATGCATGTAACGTTTCATGACCAGTCGTTGTAGTGGGAGGCTTTAACCACCCCGACATTGATTGGTATATAAATATAGTACCTTTAGCACCCAAGTAAGAATTACTTTATACTATGGTTCTCGAATCTAGTCTAACTCAGTTGGTAAATTTTCCTAAACGCGAAACAAAGACACTTGATCTACTTCTTACGAACTCCCCGCGGCATGTCGCTCGTCCAATGTTTCGAGAATTTCGTAAATTCAGATCATTTCTCTATTGATTTCATGATAGCCACCGCCGCAAATCCAATCAAATTCCGCTCAAAGACAACTTTCAGCTTTAAAAATGCAAACTATAAAAGTCTTAACGACTTTCTTATTTCAATTGAGTGGGACTCATTATTACACTCTGTCATTAATGTAAATGATAAATCGTTGATTTTTTAATATAATGTTATACGCATGTGATCTATGTGTACCAAACGAGTCATACCGTGCTGGAAAAACAAAACTTGCCAGAAATATCAAAAAATTTCGCCGTAGTAAATCAGTGCTGTGGAAATTAGGTAAACAATCAGGAAACATGTCATAGTACAGAAGAACTGCCAAGAATTACAGCCAAGCCGTTACGAAACTAAGAGTATGGGAAGAAAATATGTTAGAATCTGGAAGCCCAAATGCTCTGTACAGTTACGCAGCTCAACAGCGATTGGTATAAGTCATACATGCCGGCAGGGGGGGGTAGGGGGGTTACCCCCCTGAGGTCCGGACCCCCCCCGAGGCCGAAAGGCCAGGGGGAGTTACCCCCCCTGGGATGGCCGCGACCTCCCCCCGTGGAAGGCTGGACAATTTCCTTTTTAGTAAACCACGTAACGATGAAAACAGACTTTTTTATATCCTCCATTTCCATCTCATATAGGGTTAATAATAGTATGAACGGCTGCGAGGACCAAAAAAAAAGGTCCTCACGAGATCGACCCCCCTAGACAAATTTGGCCGGCCAGGAGGGGTTACCCCCGCTGGGATGGCCGCGACCCCCCCCCCGTGGGGGCCTCTACCCCCCTGGCATGACCGACCGTCGGCATGTATGGTATAAGTGCTGAAACAAGGAGTCCTTCAAGACCAATATTGTAGCCAAAAAAGCCAACAGATCGATTTTGTCGCTATCAAACCACCCACACTTCATTGACTGAAATTATTTCTTTGTGTATACATATTGCCGCTGTTAAATAGATAGATGTGTTTGTATTGTTTGATATTTGGTTGCATGTCGCTCAATAATTCGTTTGCTGCAAGCAAAGGCTTTCAAATGCGTCGCGAGTTATATTATGTCTACAACCTTGATCTTATAGTCTCAAACATGCTCCAAAATGGCAAATTAATTGCATGTTGGAATATTATTATTGCTTTTAGTTTTATTTCACAATATATTGATCGGCAAATTTACGGAGCTCTATTGGAAATATATTGTTTGGATTGTGATATAGTGATTGAGATTGTCGTCTTTTTATTACTTAAAAATCTCTATTGGAAATATGTTGTTTGGATTGTGATATAGTGATTGAGATTGTCGTCTTTTTATTACTTAAAAATCTCTGCGATTTAGTTTTATAAGCTTTTCGAGAATCTTATCATTATATGTAATTATGTGCGGTTTCAAAATTTGTACTTTTCATGAAACTTTGGAATGTTGCTGTTGTACCGCAGTGTTTTCCTTGGAGACATTTATGGACGCTTCGGTGAGATTCATGGTGCTGTTTTATTTATGATATCTCTAACTCGGTGACCTAGGTGGTTTAGTAATACAGTTCCTAAACTTTGAAAGAGTGAATATTTCTATTTATTTCAAAAACTAGTCTAACATTTTCCCGCGTGAACTAATCTGTATTGGATACAATGTTGACAATCTTTTGCCACATAGGCGGGTTGGACCACAATTGCTTGGTGGCGAGCCTCATATGCTGTCAACTACGATGTTTAGGTGATGTTGCATGATTCCTTAATATGCCTCGCAAAGTGATCGAATTATAACGTTCGTATAAACGTACACCGCATGGCAAACTCAGTTAATCGAATCATTTCGCGTATACAGTTAATTCATATGACTGTATACGCGAAAGGGTCAAACTTGGAAGCCTTCTATAATCTATCTTTATACATGTAATACTTTTACTCGCATAGTGGTTCCCCCATTAGTTGCGTCTATAGTTTAAGATTAACGTAGGTTCTAGAAACTAAGTTATTTTTGTGATCTTTTAGTGTTGATGAACGCATTGCAATGAAGTTTTTATATCGACGACGAACAATATCAATTATTAAGCTCGTGATCTTATTGTTATGTGTACGAGTGGAAATTCACTGAGGCAATATGTAGTCTCTCACCAGTTCTTTGAACCTATACATGCAAGCAATTTTTTATATTGTAATAAGAATAGCAGCAAACGAATGCATTAAATATCAAGCAGCGAGGAGGTACAGATATTTAAGCTTAATTTTAGCGTCGTAATGTTATTTCTTAGGAATTCGCAGAATTTCTAAGCCATCCAGATACCACTAGCCTAGATTTTAAGCTATTTAAGCTGAGTTATTATTCGATTAGCGAGGCAGTTGCTGCCATCGACTGCAGAGTTAGCTGCAGCAGTTAGTTTGCAGAGTCAGTCGGGATCGGAGATCTTAGAGTAAGCAGTCTCTTTTATTTCAAATTTTATTTCTTAGCTTAATTGCCACACGGCACCTTGTTATCTAACACTGTTCTAGCTAGGCAGTAGTTATTACAAGCTAAGACATAGCGCTGATTCCGAGTTTAACAAAATTTGGGGTTTATTGAGAGCAGACGGGCTGCTCCGAAAATTTACTATTAAGAGCACAGGGGTGCTCCATTTACAAGTGGGTCTTTGAGAGCACATGGGGTGCTCCACAATTTTCGTGGGTTATTGAGAGCAGAAGGCTGCTCCAGAATTTTGTAATGAGAGCACAGGGGTGCTCCTGAAAAATTTTATTGACTAGGTTGAGCTATGCTTAAGGCAAACCTTGGGCCGGATCGACGGATCCACGTTGTGGTTCATAAAGGTTGCTCGACCATTAATATTAGTTTATTATTTGGATCCTTAGATCCATATTGTCAATTCAAACGATACATTATTTTATTGCGGTACTATTATTTATCTTAGTAATGTTAAGTCAGGTGCTTATTTATTTGTGCAGTAAGTGACGTCCTATGTTCTGAGTGCTACCAACACAAGGTCATCGTTGTTGAAACTGAAAAGTTTTATACCCATTAGGACTCGCTTCGCTACAGTTGGAGGTTCCACCGAGATCCAATTTTTTTAATCGGGTTAAAAGAACTTGGTTATATTACAAAAAGTAGAATGTCTCAAATTCGTACAAGTACGGTTATTTATAAGTTACGTAGCGCACATTTGGCTAATTTAGAGCCGACTGACGATGAAGACGAAATTTTTTTGAGACGGAAGCTGCAATTGAGGTTATTGATACTTTGGTGAAAAATATTGGTCAGCTTGACCATGTTATAAAAGATTTAGGCTCAAGGCTAGATAATGGTTTGAAAGACCTTTCTAACGATTTCGACGAAATTTCACAGCGAGTCCGGATGGGCAGTGAGAACGAATTTAGGATTAAGCCTTTGAGAAGAGATCTTACTGGTCAAGATTTTAACTCTTGTCTCAAAAATTTTACCTCTGTTTGTGAGAATAATTGATATTAACATGAAGTTAAAAGTTCTGCCGGCATATCTAAGAGACGGAGCTAAGGACACATATGACCGCATACCAGATGCATCTAAGAGAAATTACAGTGACCTGGTACGGGCATTAAGGAACGCTTTGTTGACACTAGCGTGGTCTTTGTTCTACGAAGCGGCGCTTGAACAGCGCCAGCAATTGAGTGGCGAGTCACTGACCGCCTACGTTAAGGCAATTAAAAAGGCTTGTAGGAGTATATACCCACATAAGACAGGTGATAATTTACAACAGAAAATTATTAGCAGATTTTTCACTGGTCTTCGACCTGAGGTAAAATCGCATGTATTTCGTGATATGCTTAACACACTGCTACAGGCTGAAGATCTGGCTTAACGTTTAGACATGCAAGCGGTTTTGTGTGGACCTCAGTCCACACCAGTGAGCTTTGCTAGTACAATTAACACACTAGCCCGTGATCAAACATGACATAAAGTAGCTCAGGGCATGGAGTTGCTGGCCAAAAATCAAAAAGAAATTGCAAATACATTACGAGTTAGGAATATTGAACCGAGGCGAGATAACCGTCCGCGTCCACCTATTTTTGGCACAAATCAAAACAGGCGGCCTAATAATAGACCGTTTATAGATACCAACATATCAGAAAATTTTTCTATTAGGGGTCCACGGTGTTATAACTGTAGACGAATGGGCCACATGGCGATGAGCTGCCTGCTTAGAGGCAATCAAAATAATACCAATCGACAAAATAACCGACCTTCCAATTTTAATATTTAACCTAGAGGAAATTTTCCACAAAATTTTCGACGACCGTTGCCATCGGTTTCTCGTTCCAATATTCCAAACGTAGGCCCAATGGCATGTCGTCCGAAAAAGGCTAGCGTTATGGCTACCACTATTGTGGGTCCGGTTGCAACTGCGCTGCTACAGGCACCTTGTAATAAATAAACACGGGGATGAGATTGAGAAATTGCGCAAACAACTTGAGGTTCTTAGTAAGCAGAATCAATGCTTGTTGAGAAAGTTTATCCCCAATTAGTAGGCATGGCATACTCGTGGAGAATATCTTACCGCTTATGTGGGTGATTAACGTAGGGTGTAATAATAAGAATACAAATGCTACTGCTATGCTATCGTTACCACAATATATTACATATGATAAGACTCTCAACAGAAGATATTTTCATTAGGTAAAATCTGGGAGTGCCATAAAACCACCGGGCTGTGGTTTTGTGACCGTGGCCCCCTACCCGCAAGTATCAGTGATACCTGTCTTTCCGATTTGAAAAATTCAATTGTTAACAAGGCTTGTACTTTTGACATTAAACAATACTCCCCAGAAACTATGATTCAACGTACAGTCTTTTATCACTGGTTGCATGCCCGATATGTGGCGATGCCACGATGTGATCGGAATATATAAAAAGGAGACCCCACAGACCCATTAAATTACCGTCCGGTGTCGTTGGCCTCAAACTGCTGCAAAATCATGGAACGGATCATTAATAAGTACTTCCTAAATCACGTCAATACATCAAATATTTTATCTCAAAATCAACATGGATTTATCACTAAATGGTCCACTAGCACTCAATCAATCGAGAGTGTCTGGCACTGGGCAGATGATATAGAAAAAACTATCAGCAGACGTAGCTTATGTCGATTTTACGAAGGCGCTCGACACCGATTCCAACACGAAACTCGTGTACAGGCTCTCATACCTTGGAATATCTGTTAAATGTCTAACTTGGTTAAACAGCTTTTTATCAAACAGGAAGTTTCGGATTAAAATGAACAACAGCTATTCCAACAACAAATCCGTTCTATCTGGTGTTCCTCAAGGCAGTGTCCTTGGACCAACATTATTCACGTTATATATTAATGATTTAATTGATTATGTTAGAATATGCTCTAACATTAACATAAAGTTGTTTGCCGATGATGTTAAATTATACATAACGATGTCAGAAAACAATAGCCAAATTGCTAAAACTAATATGCAAAATGCACTAAACCGAATTTCGCAGTGGTCTGAAAAATGGCAACTTACGATTTCAGTTTCAAAAGGTCAAATTTTGCACATAGGGCGTAAAAACTCACATTTCTCATATATATATATCTTATCAGGAAACACTATACCACACAACGAAATCTATCGCGAGCTCGGAGTATCCATCACTAAAGATTTAAAATTCAAGCATCATTGCAGAGATATAACGAGTAAATCATACCGAATATCATATATACTTTCTGCTGTTTCTTAACGTCTAATATTGAAGTACTTCGTTGTGCATATGTTACATATGTTCGGCCAATACTGGAATATGCGTCTCCGTTTGGTCACCTGTGTATTCAGGGGATACCGATGTCATAGAGCTCGTCCAACGCTACTACACAAGGCGTCTATATGATCGTTGTGCGCTTACTGCAGCCCACGTACTGCACCATATATTACTACTGCGGGTAACAAAATATTGGAATGCCTTACCACCAATAATAGACGGAATACCTTTAGTTACGGCTTCAAGTTCAAAAGTGTTTAAAATACTACTAGGTAAAGTAGATTTTGCTAATAATTTAAAATACGATAGAAAATCCTAGTTGATAAATGGTGGTATTGTCCCATATCAGATTATATATATTTGTCCTCGTAAATACTGATTTATAAATATATATTACTATCTGTCCAGTAAAATCAAAATGAAAAAATTTTTCTCAATACTACTTAATCAGGTTGATATAACATCTTTTAAATTACTACAGACATATAGGCAGATGTAAGAGGCGAGGTTTTATTCCCCTTTCTGCCCTCACTTTATTCATTTCCTTATGTGAATGTTCTACCTTATTATACACTTGTATGGCAATGTTCTGCGAACGCTAGTAAGCATGCTGTGCAGACGACGCTTAATGAATTCTCATTCTCGAGTCGTATGAACGCGTTTTAGAAGCAGAACACTGCAGTAAATGTAAAGTCTCGTATGTATCACAGGAACTGAATAAATTTGTATTTGTATTTATTTGTATATTACATATGTACATCTGATACACAGTTGTTTCAGCTTGTTTAAACCTGTGTAATTGATGGTTTAGCTCATTCTGAGTCTCTGTTCTATCATGAAAGATAAAAATGGCTTTCATGACATAATTATTGCGGTTTCGTCCATTATCTACGCAATATTGTGAGCCGTTTTCTCGATATTGGGAACTTCTCTGATTGATCGAAACGCGTACTGATATTACAAATGATGGCATTTTACATCTCAGAGCTATTATCCGATTATTAATTGATACACCAAATTATCTTGTGTACTGTGCTGTGCATTGTCGAAAAATGTCCTTTCTACATTTAAGTTGAGTTCCTCTATCTAACAATAACTATAACCGAATGCTCCGTTTAAAAGTCTCCGCTATTAAATTTTAATTATCATTTCAGTTTTATCGTGTCTGAATAGACTGTAAAGATATGTGAAGTACACCCCGTATAATGGACTTCTTATAGTGTGCTGAGTATATGTACTGGTATTTCAATGAAAAAGTGGTGTATTACTTTTTAAACGATTGCAATTTTCTTCTGTTTAGAAATACAATTTAGCTGAATCTGAAGTAGTTGCTACTACTCAATTAAATTCGCTTTAGGTTAATCATTTTTGAAGCAAAAACAGATTAAAAATAACATGTAGTGGCCCAAAGATACTTCATAACTTTTATTTACTTTTCACTGCTAAGCTTGTTTAGCAAAGCTGATACTATCGTGTCTAGCATACCGAAATGTCAACACACAGCAACGGCTAACTAAATTTTTCCTCGTTTGACGGAATAATAAAATGAAACAGAAATGTATGCTATAAACATCTTGGCGGTGCCGATTTTTTTAATCAAAGTTTTCGGCTCGGACGAGGTCTATAGGGGTAACTGGAGCTACAAGTGGCGTCCGGATCTAATGACGGGTCGGAGGAGTGTACGCTCCCGTCGCAAAGTTTTTGAAATTTCCTTCATTTTCGCTAAAACTTTTCTAACATGCCGAAGAAGTGGTTGATGGGGCCACCCATACCAAACCATGAGGCCTGGTATTCCTCCACCGTGGGGCCCCGCACCCCGCGCCCTGCCCCCCAACGCCTTGGGTAATCCCTTCGGGGTACCATGTTCCACCCTTGAGGCTCTGTAGCCCCCCCGCGTTCCGGGAAAAGTTTTGCAAAATTAGGGTAAAATTGGGGTGTAACTAGCCAAAATGAGTATACTACGGGGGGTGGACGTCGTCAGCTTTTTTGTCACCGTCCCTCATTTTGGCTACTTAGAGCTATTATTATCGTTTTATCGTCTCTCGGTGTCCCTTGACGGCCTCCATCTGCCCCGACGGCCTTTTCCCCTCTACCCCATCCCCCACCTCCCCCTCCCCGAGATCTCGGAGAGTCAGCATGTACGCCAATTGTTATTAAAACCCTGGCCTACTTGTTTTAACTACGTTCTTGTAGGATTTAGTAAATATAGGTAATTGTAATGATTCTGGATACCATGGCTTGCTATAATACACACTCTGTAGATATAATATGTAGATGATATGTAAGCCATGCACCAGATTGTTAAAATGTTGTATTCTAGGTTGGCATATTTGAGTGGGGGAGATGAAAGAAATTTTCAACATTTGCAATGTTGACACTTGGCCGCGTTAAGGAATTCTCACTAGGAACCACAGATTCGAATCCCTGGTTTCAGCATATGTTGCTATGCTCACAAATACAATTCATATATATATTATATATACATTATGATTATATACATACATCATTAATTATATTATGCTCCCAAATAAAATTATATATTTATATATAATCATAATATATATGTATGATTATAACATATCATTTACTATATTATATGCTTATAATTGATCCCTTAAAGTCTGAACTGTTGTCATAAATTTCAGAAATATAGACGTAGATATCGGTTTCCGACGGCCCAAGAATGACTAGAGCTTGCAAAACAGGAACAATGGACGCTGCAGCAACCAAGACCAATTGAATATCATGAACGGTTGCCAAAACGAAGTTTGAAAAACAATTTCTATATTTCAAATGAGTCGTTTTTCAATACATTGTTGGTATTTTTATTGACTTCGCCTAACCGAAACTATTGGTCATTGTGATCATGGTACAACAACGTAAACGTGTACTGATCAAATCGATAATATCTGGTTGTTATCAGATCTAGATATTGGTCAGTGTGTGCTAGGCATTCGTCCAACGAAAATTACGTAAAAATGGTCGCCAGTGATTTTTGACAACAGATTGCAGTGTTACTACTGCATCATTATGTTATCACTGAATATTATAGCTAGATTCTAGTTGAAAAAATTGACGAAAACTGCAAAAAAACAACACAAAATTCACCACGAATTATATATACTGGAATTAACCGAGCTACCAAAATATAATACAGTACTATTTCACCATATACAGTTGTGGTAAAGTATGTATTTCGTATATAATACTGTTTTACCGCGAACGCCTTTTACGACGAGGAATTGTTCATTAGCGTGAGTAAACTTAAGGTAACCCCACCAATCATGCTGTTTTGTAATAACCCTTAATATATCGAATCGCAAACACTGGTTATAGAAAATAAGCTGAATTTCATTCGGGTTTTCCCTAACAGAAAATTGGCAAAATAAAATCCAAGTGCCAGAAATTATACCTTGTGTTCGAATGTAATTTCGGCTTTTTCAATTTGTAGAAATTCGACTCCGTAATGCGTATCCATTTAAATTTGGGTTGTTCAGTGTTTTCGAACAAATGTAATGCAAAAGTGACGTCACAACCCAATCGATCCTGTAGTCAAGCTTTAGATGTTCGCGAATATGCCGGTTTAATTCTGATTTGGCAAATTTTCGCTCTCAAAATTGGGATAAATTACTTGAATATTCGCGAACCCAAAATGGTTAGATTTCAATCGCGAGCAGCGTGTTGGCGAACAGTTTTACGCCGAATTTCAACTTACCTAACAGCGTTTCCTAACAATTTTTATGCAAAATGACAAAATAGGATGGTTGGGGGACACCATTAGCTTACTCACGCATTAAGCTATTGCTAAGCACTTTAGAAATATCATCAAAAAAGTGGAACTTTTAATATTTTTGAACTACGATCTAAATAGATGACCGGTGGTCGGTTTTACGCCTCTATCGCACTTATCGATAATTCTTCATCTGTGCCAATATACAAAATAGGATGGTTGGTGGTGACACCTTAAGCTTACTCACGATTAAGCTATTGCTAAGCACATTAGAAATAAAAGTTTAACTTTTAATATTTTTGAACGATCTATCGAAATATATGACCGGTGGTCGGTTTTACGCCTTTATTGTACTTATCGATAATTCTTCATCTGTGCCGCACAGTTCTGATATTTATGAAATCATTTGACTTAATATTATTGTCCGACTAAACAGCTCGATGAACGTTGCCAAACCTGCATTGCCAGCGCTATTGAAGATTCATAGCTCTACATAGATGCGTTTCAGAGGGAGAACACTGCGGCAGATGTCCATATCGAAGCGTTCAACTATGGAAAGTTTTGAAGTAAAGCGGCGGGCGAGGGCCAATGCCTCGCCGACAGCCAATGGCAGCTGAAGCTTAATGGCCGGTTAATGGGCAACTGTCGGCCAAAGGTTTAGCAACATGCCGACGGCGCATTTGCCAACTTTTTGCTCAACGACCGGGTGAAGGCCAAAAATCGGCCGACTGCCAAGAAGCTTCCGTTTTACTACGATACAAATTTAATGTTTGTAAACGCTACTTAAGCATTTGTTCGAAGATATGCTCGACTCGCATATCAATGTTTTCCACATCGTACAATGCAACACCTAAAGTGTCGAATCCTACGCCCAGGCAGGCTATAGTGTGACTGTAGTATATTTAATGTTGAGCGACGGCTACTTTAGAAATCTTGTTGAACATTGACGCACATTAGTTTAATAATAAACAATGTGACTAGACGCTCCTAAACAGAAAATTCTTGCATGATGGTTAATGGCGATTACATAAAACCTTTCGGTATTTCACTTGCTTTACAGCAGTAAATGTATAAACCATGGTAGTCCGCCGACAGCTTTAACTAATGACCGACGGCCTTACAAGCCGTTAACGACAGAAAACTATTAACCGGCGTTTGACGTTTCCTAACCGCTAACGGCATGTAATTGTTACGACCGTTGGAGGCCGTGGTACTGACCGTCGGAGCGCTGTTATTTCGTGGTCAGGAGAGTTCCGGTCGAATTAATCATCATGCATTGCATCTGATCTTGTTACACCAGTCTGTCATAGACGAAAATCTATGCTTTTTGTTTTTATGGCAGCTACATAATCAAGATTACTAGTATAAGTACAAATCAAAATGCACGCGCTGCTTGAAAAATCATTTGCGTGCTTAGAGTGAATAAATGGCTAGTTATCAGAAAGAAAATTCCGTGAGGGTAGCACTGACTCGATTTTTCAGAAAATCGCAAAAATTTCCACAAAAGTAAGAAAATCAACTTAATTTCAGCAGAGTTTTGCTCCAAAAAATTATGAAAGTTGCAAGTTTCTCCTTATATATTTATTTATTGGCATAAACTTCATAAATATAAGTGATGTCGGTGCTGTAACAAATAATGTGGAAGATATCTGTAATATTGTACTCGAGTATGCAAAACGTCAAGAATTGATAGTTTCATAAAATCCTGGTTTGAAACAGATGTTTGAAAAATATTTGTTACGATACATGCTGTGAGCATATTTGTCCCGCATTAAATTAAAAAAAATACGCTTTATGAAAATCCAATCATTTTTCAAAATAAAATGCTGATTTGTTGTTCGGAAACCTTAAACCATAGTTGTCGAAGGACAGTCGGCTCAGGGGGGGCGGGGTGGCGTAGGTAGACATGGAGGGGATCCTCTGGGTGGGTGTTCTAAAGAGGGTTAATTTTCTAAATTTCTTGGAGGTCAAAATTTTTCTTAATCTTCTTTTTCTTAATTTTGCTTATTCTTCTTTTGCTAAAATTTTCCCCAATTTTTGTCAATTTACGATTAATTTTTTAATTTTTTTTCGCATTTGTGCTAAGTCTACATAACTTGGCGTACTGAGGACCACACGTAAAGAAATCTGTCGGGATTGAACGCCCGCGAAATTAAGATTCCAATGCCATTTTAATAGTGCTAGGATGACAGCGTCTATGTAGTTAAACCTGAAGGGGTTCTTATTATCGGTTTTATAAACATGCGACAATACAAAATATCATATTGAGTGTGGTAACGTATTGGTTTAGCGGTATTTTGTAACTGTTTTATAATAAATACTTACCGCTATGCGTTTGGCAGTACCGTGTTGAGCACCGGGTCCAGCGTTCATAAACGCACTGGAATTCTGCTAGGTCAAATTTATTTGCCGACCGGTTTATATTCACGTTGTGGCAATTCAATCTATGATACCTGAGCTTGCTATTGAATTGGAATAATTTAGATCAAAACGCGTGCCATATATAACCAAACTCCACCTGTCTACTACTGGCCACACATACGAACCATAATTTATGTGACGAAGCCTCTCGTCACAATGATACTGATAGCCGTCATAATAAGCAACACACCTACCCCAATATTTATTCGATCCTCTGCAGCCGATGTCGCAGTTTTCGTATGGTACCATACACCGGAAGCAAAAGATAGCGGTTGAATCAGACGTTGCTAATGTTATGGCGGATTACGAAATGATGTTGTGGTCTGTATGGGAGATCAGCTCTAAACTACATCTGTAAAATCTATTATATGTAACAGCATTAGATACATTAAAGTATCGTTGTTCCATTTTTGAAACTGTCACCGCTTTCGAACCAATAAACACCAAGAATGAGTAAGAAATTGGTTAGAAGAGTCCGATATGTAAACATGAGGAACTTTTGTAACTAAAATATTCACAATATAAATTATATTGTGTTCATTTATAATGTTAATTTTAGTCACAAGTTTCCAATTATAGAAATAGATTTCATGAAAATAAACATATTTGTTACAAAGCGCGTGACAACAAATGTAATAATAACAATAATCATCGGAAGTCATACTTCTTGGTATGTGTGGGCTGCTGTGATAATACAATGCTTTTCAATCACTGTTGCTTCCGCTTTGAATAGTTTGATTTCATAAATTTGTAACAAATAACATACAAAGCTATAAGATCTTTACTTAGTTATGTTATGGCTGGTTGAGCGCCGTTTCATTTCCAGATAATGTATCACTCACATTTGTAATTTATGTAGGGCTTTATTTATATTCTAATTATTTTTGTTTTACTTTCCGAAATTTAGTTGCTCGATATAAAAATCCTGCATTTCACAAGCTGTATACGAGCATGTGTGCGAGTGTAGCGATCACAGCAAGTTTTTTAAGACAATAGACATTACTAACATGCAAATTAACCACAAATGTAATTTGGATAATACTCTTGTTTTGTTTTTATATAAGCTGATAGTGTTTTATGTCAACATTCGTTTGATCTACTCAGTTCAGTCTTAGCGATTCAGTCACTAGAAAATCGTTATTTCTATTAGACAACACGCCTTTGCTGTTATAATGTTGTTTTAACCCAATTGCATTCAGTTTCAGGATGAGAACCAAAGAAGAGTGCGTACTGGTGCGTTACACCAGAATAAACTATTATCAAAATATATACGATTGTCAATTATTATGATGATCCATACTCCTTCTAATCGCCAAATAAATCGCACGTCATCCGTTTGCGATCAACCAGAGTCTAGCAACGTAAATGCGCTATCTCAAAAATGTGTCGATTGCAACCTTGATGTGTTTCAACGACTGCCTAGTCTGCAACGAGTGTGATGGTTGGATTCATTACCAATGCGCCTATATTCCCACCGAGTTAGCTCGCAAAATCGATGACAAAGACCGTATCCTGTCCCTTTGCAACAAGTGCTTCATTTCTAACCGAGATCGTCGCGATAATCGTAATACAGCATATCATCAGGGCTCGCCAGAAAACGATACCAACAACGAACTAACCATATCGCTGCTGTTGAAGCTTCAGCGTGACGTCGAAGCTCTATCATCTTCTGTAAAATTAACCGACGCAATGGAAACAATCACTGCTACCGTAATTTCGTTTGCACCGACCACCGCGTAGCCGTCAACGACACCGCCAGTGTCTGATATAACTTACGCCAATGTCGCGGCCCACAACGTGTCGTCTTTTGCCAAGTTACAACTCCTGCCGCGACTGACGATGAGGAGGCGAATCGACGCAGATGTATCGTCATTAGCGGACTGGCCGAACACGGCGACGATTTAACCGAAGCAACAAAGATCGTTAAGTTGTTAAATCTTTCCACAGCTGTTGAGCAAATTTAGAATGGGACTCTTACATCCACCAGGACGCCGAAATGTCATGCAATCTCAACAGCGGCCACGGCTCTTCAAACTACGGTTTCCATCTTCTAGCATGGTCAACTTAGTGCTCAACGATGCTCGCACACTTTGCAACCATCCGAAGTGCCGGTTGGTTTTCATTCGCCCACAATGTCTGAAAATGATCGGAAACAAATTGCTGCACTTCACGCTAAAGCTAATGAACTCAACCGTGAATTTGAACATTTGAACTCTGACAAATATGTCGTAGTTAAAGAGAAATTGGTAGTCTTTAAAGGTTGTTCTCGTGTGAACGGCCAATTAATTCATGGGAAATATTAGCAATTAAATTACTCCTTCTCTTCTGTAGAAGGAAAAATATCTGTATCTTTAAACCTCATGAAAGGGTTGCTCCTATGTCGCCCAACTGTAATCCAAATGCAGAAATATTTGACAGGATAACTGAAAATGAAAACCAGATCAGATGTTTACATCTAAATGCCCGCAGTCTCTGCAACAAACTGACCGAGCTTAATTTCAATGCTATCATGTGGCAAATACGATATACTAGTGATAATAGAAACTTGGCTGAACAATACAGTTCCAAACTCGCTTTAGACCAGAGTAACACATATCGCATTTTTCTGAAAACAGACAACATTCGGGAGGTGGATGTGTAGCTCTGTTTGTGAAAACCGCAATCGCTGTGAGCGAGGTTTCTAATAACACATCACACGTGGACCTTGAAGTTGATGCTGCAGATTTAATTATATCGAGCAAACATCGAATCGTGTGCTGTTATTGCCCACCAAACAACAATATTGACTACGTTTCTAGTATGATCAATTCGTTCCGGTTATTTTGCGAAGTTTCTTGGCCAGTAACAATTGTTGGTGATTTCAACCTCCCTGATATTGCGTGGCTAAATTACTCTTGGCCGTATAACCCTCTTATTGACTTATACATGAACGGTGTTATGGAAATTGGCTTGGATCAACTGGTAACGTTTCCTACGCGAGGTGACAATATACTTGATGTGGTTTTAACATCATCGTCAGTTAATGTTCCTATTGGTCTGGAGGACGAAGGCTTTCTGTGTTCCGACCACGGTGCGGTTTGGTTTTCATTAATTGGTAATTTTTGTAGTGACTCTACATATCTGTATTCTAATTTTAATTGTTTGAAACATTATTTGAACTGTGTTGACTGGGAAGGTGTACTAGGAGCTGCCCATAGTGTGTAAGAAAAATGGCACAGTTTTTATAATATTTTGTACAATGCGTGTTTATTGTTTGTCCCCACAAAAAATAACACATCTCTGTGAAACAAAATATCCTGATTATACTAAAAAATTATTTCAAAGAAAATGGTACTTTGGTGACTTTCGAGGAAGTCCGGTGATTTTTCTACATATAAATTGTGAAGCTGTAAATGCTCTAACGCTATTTTGAAATTTCAGAGAAACAAAGAGCACAAAATATTATCCTCAGGCGATAAAAATATAGTTTTTAAATACGTTAATAACAGGTGTTTTAGAAAAGGAGGCATAAATGCGTTGAAATGCCCGCAAGGAGAGCTGATCTACGACGACGAGGCCCGCTCAAAAATTTTAGCAAGCTTTTTCAAGTGTTTTCACAATAGATGATTAGCATTTGCCTTCTCATAATAAGTCAGCAAACGTTCAATCAAGCTGGATTTTGTTCACTCCCGCCATAGTTCATAAATACATGGGTAAATTGAAAAAGAAACATAGTCACGCACCCGATGGATTCACTCAGTATTTTTAAAGGAGTTGCGTGATATTATCTGTTTCCCGTTGTCTCACATTTTTGAACAGTCGTTTATCAATGGTATTCTACCAAGTATTTGGCGACATTCTGATATTATTGCTATATTTAAAAAGGATCTGCGTCAGATCCATCAAACTACAAGCCAATTTCTCTAATTTCTAACTGCTGTAAGCTGATGGAATCCACAATTAATGACAAGCTTACGGATCACTTAATGTCAAATAAACTATTATCATAAAACCAACACGGGTTTTTGGCGAAACGATCTACGTACATGCAATTGCTAGAATGTGTTAATGACTGGTGTATATCGCTTGACATGGGAAATTCAGTGGACGTAATATATATAGACTTTGCTAAAGCTTTTGACAGTGTCTCACATGTAAAATTGATAAGCAAGTTTTCTAATTTCGATATATCCAATCATCTAAAAATAGGATTGCTTCATTTCTAACAAATCTCAAGTGACGTGTAAAAGTAGACAATATTTTTTCACCTTATTTCTGGGTTACATCTGGTGTTCCACAAGGAAGTGTCATCGGACCAACCTTATTCTTATTGTATATAAATGATATTGCTAATGACTTGTCTAATGTTTCTTATAAAATATATTCGGATGATGTAAAATTACACGTATATTGTACAAATACGGATAATGATAGTGCAAAAATGTATTTGCCAGACGCACTTATCGTATCGAAAGCTGGTCTAAAAAATGACAGCTTTCCATATCTACGCCAAAAAGCAAACTTCTTTCTCTTGGAAATAGTAACCGAATCAGTCAATATTTTATTGACGGTTACCCTGTGCCACATGCATTAAAATGCTATGATTTCGGCGTTTTTATTAATAAAAATCTAAATAGCACCTCTCATTGCAGGGAGATATCAGCTAAAGCAAACCGCATCATTATTCCACTGTTTCACGACGACAGACTGCTCTGTTATCATTCGTGCATACATTTCGTATGTAAGACGTATCTTACAATACGCGTGTCCGGTTTGGTCGCCCTGTTCTCTTGGAGATATTGATACGATCGAAGGAGTACAACGCTATTTTACACAACGAGTTTTCGCTAGGCTTAGATGGTAGCACATAGATTATGCTGAAAGGACTAAGAAACTTAATGTTGAACCACTAGAACTAAGAAGGTTGCAGTTTGACCTTTCAATTGTATATAAAATACTTCATAACCAAATGGACACTTGTTGATATATATTTAATGTGTTCGCTGTAACGACCACTAGAGGCCATGCCAAAAAGCTGGTTAAAATGAAATTTAAGACTAACACACTAAAACACTCACTTGCCATAAGGGTTATTAATGCGTGGAATTCGCTCCCAGAATCTGTAGGTAAAAAAATCTTGTGAACGCTCCAAGCGCTAAACAATTCAAAGACTTACTTAAACAATTTGAATAAAATCGTTTTTTACATTATGACAGACATATATAGTCAGTTGGAAGAGGGCAACCCTAACTGATTAGTCTTTATTGGTTGACACAATGGCGTTTATTTGTTGTACCAAGAATAACAATATTTAGTTTAAATTTTGGCATGTATGTGTAAAATATATGCAGTTATCAACCAATTAAATTTTGTTTGTTTTGTTTGTTTGTTTGTTTCAGTAAGTTTGTTCTTTCTTCAACGTGTCGACATACAGATGTTTTACTATAGAGCCGAAAGACTTCAGATCTCCCTACGCGGTTCGTTAAAATAGGGCTCCTCCCGAACGTCTCGAAACTAAACTTCCAATAATCTTGCCAGACCGTTTGTAATCGAATGTTAGCGGGACGGGTTGGACCTTGTGGGCCGCTACCAATATTCCCAGCTTTAGAATACCCCGAGGGGAATCACACTTCATGAACCATGGAATCCTATAGCTGTCTAGTATTACCGTTAAATAGATACGCTAAAGCTATTGATCTACGATTGTCTATTTTTGATTCCAAACCATCAACTATTATCATTCCTCTAGCAAAACTCAGCAAACTTAATAGTTAAGTTGGGATGCCACCTTGTACACAACGGGTGTAAAGAACCAAAATCTGGCGTAATTGAGGCCGTAATTATATAGTGTATTGCCAGGATGCAGTAAAGCAATGACCCATTGAAAACTTAAAATATCGTCGATCCTTAATCCACCGAATACAACTGAAAAGCAAAAGCCTAGTTTCTAAATAACCAAAGCATCGTATCCAGTGTACCGAAAAACTTATACATATAGCATTCCTCATACCCTTTACGCCGTACTTAATCAAGATACTCAAAAATGTATTGTCAGGCTTGTTCAGTGACACTAAACCCATTGAAAACATCTGAAAAGGTATGAAATATTCGTGCTGGAGTCTGGGTAACCAAACCTTTGTATTCAGCGTACCGAGAAAATATATAGACCACGCTTGATGCACTACAATCTATAAATAACCACACAAATGAAAGCTCACTACATTTTGAAAATCGGGTTCGTCGACAGTAAAACACTCAACACCCCATGAAAAGATATAGTCAAATTGGATTCTCAATAGAAAAACTATCTCGTTTAGCATAAGACACTCATTGTATAGTAAAACACGCAACAACACGCCGAAATTTGAAAAATCGCTATTTCTGGTGAAGGATCGACGAGCCACATTTGGGCCTTGCAGCGGCCCAGGGAGTGGTTTAACAAAAAGTCGTGGTCAGCAGTAGATCTCGATGAGTTGATTCTGCGTGGCGGTCTCGGTTTTGGGACACGAAGCCAGCAGCGCGAGATATGGACAGCGAAAGACGTACTCGTATGGCCAAATTTGGCAAAAAGTCCTTAAAATCTATTTTTTGTAAAATTGACCACCAAGATTGAGTGGGTGCTGTCCGGGTTTAACTAAAAGGCACATTGTTATCGCCTTTTTCTATAGAACAAAAAATTTATAGCAATTCAGCCACCCGATGCTGAGTTATGAATGATAGAAATAGACAAAAAAATTTCACGATTTTCACCATAGCGCCCCAGAGTGGAAACTCCGCTCGCTTCGGACGCTCCGTTGCAAATATAAGATTTTAATGTGAAAAATGTTTATTTGTCATATCTGACAGTCAGTCACTAAAGATATCAATCACTTGAAACCCACTTGAAACCAGCCAATTGAATGTAATTATCTCTATCACTCTGCAAAAATCATCTTTTTCGAAATGAATATCTTAAATTTTAGTTTCAAGACCTAATAATCAATCAGTACAAAAATGGTTCAGAATGTATTTCTTTTACCTGATGCCGCCATGCTCTCAGCACATAGATATCTCATTCTCTCTGTCTCTCTACAGAATTTAGTATATCGACTTTTAAATAGCAGCAAGTATACACACTACGAGCGACTTGGTTCTTGGTTAACCAATAGTATAATTTCAATTGTACCTTGGGGATATATGCGTTGTCGAGCTGATATTTATGTTGATGAAACGGCATTTTGCTATTTTGTGGTTTAGCCGAGAATGGCAAATGCGAATTTCGTTAAACATTGACGACGAATACATAGCTTTGAAACAAGACACGGACTATTTAGATTTAGAACTAAGCTGTATTCTAATTTTATATTTTTAATATTCTATTGCTTTAAAAGTAATTTTAAATACTATTTATGTGACTCAGAATTTATTTTAGAACAATCAGCATCAAGTCTGACGATATTTTAATATGATTTAGCGGTTTGTGCCCGATAAATGTGGAAGCATCCTTTTGTTCTATTTGAACGGTTTTAAAATGTGGGGATTCATCTGTAGGGTTCTCTCGCATTTAGGAGTAATAGGCGGCAAAATTTAACATGACAATGGCTTACGCTATCCTTGTATTGGACAGACATGACTTGAAACCCCTGACTAAGGCCCTGCGTTTTTATGCAACGCCAGTCTAAACGGGTTGGCTACTAAGTGTTAGTCAAATAATCGCCCATGTTATACGTATAATGAAGTAAATAAATTTAAAAACCGTGTTTAATCAATATTAATGTAAGTATCAATATTTGCTGTTTTATCAGCGAAAATGTAATCAAACTCTGATTCAACGATATTGAGCTTCAGTCAGTTGGCCATCGATTGATTTTCAGAAGACTCGCCCAGTTTGTCACTTTGATTCAACAGTTGAAAGTCATGTACTTACAAAATAAGACCAGTCTTCTGTGGTTTCTTCGTTCGGCGATCCAGCATAGATAACGGCTTGACAGCGTAACGCCCAATAATGAAGTGAACTGTGTCTGACGAAAAGAAATTCGAACTGACTTACGAACTGACTGACGAAGTGACTGACTTCACAAATGAAAGATCATCAGTTTATATATTGTCGGAGACTCGTCCAGATCTGATGCAAATCAGATGTAAAACGTATGCAAATCAGATGTAACACGTATGCTAATATCTCGCCATTGTTTACGCGACGTGTTCGCATTACAGAACCCCCTTCGTATTAAGCGGAGCGCCGACGTCCGGCACGGGTGTCCAGGGCAAACCGCACCATCTTCTTTGTGGGAGTCGTGAGATCCGGAAAACCGTCGACATGGCGATGAGCGAGATCCAGCGCCCGACGAAGGTCGCGACGTTTGATCGGTCGCTTTGCTTGATCGAGTGACCGCATGGTGGAGCGAGGGACGTACGCCAGTCGATTTGTCCCAAAAAACTTGACCGCTACGGCGTTAGGCGGCCTTCGACGGTCCGCGAGCTCGGTGTCGTCGGGCGAGATGACTAGCGCGGGCCAGTGTGGCCAGTTCGGGAACTTCGCGAGGATGACGTCGCCGATTGCGGGTCGTTGAATTGCGTTGTCATCGCGAGGTTGTGGAGCGGTTGGTGTTGCATCTGTGGCGTCGTCGTGAATGAAAGCCGGCTTGACCCGATCGAGGCTGATCGTGTCCTCAGTACCTCCGATCTTCACGACCATGACTTTGTCGTCACGGCTCTTGACTTCGAACGGCCCGCGGAAGCGTGGCTGGAGAGCGCCTTTGACCGCATCGTCCCGTACCCACACGTGAGTGGCGGTGAGAAGATCCTTCGGGACGTGCCATGGGGTTAAATGTCGACGATCGGGAGCGTTGAGGCGGCTGACGGTAGTCTGCAGTATTCGCACGAAGTCGGAAACGCCCGTGTCGTTAGGCGTGGACGTTGGTGCGAAGTAGCAATGAGGTAAGTCAACGTTCGCGCCAAAAACCATCTGACACGGCGTGAAACCCTTGTCGTTGAGCGCCGACCGGATGCCGAGCAGGACCAGTGGTAGCGATTGCGTCCAGGTCCGGCTGTTGCAATGGGCGCGAAGACCGGTCTTGAGCGTCCGGTGAAAACGTTCGACCGCGCCGTTACATGCCGGATGATAGGCAGTGGTGCGCCGACGCTCGATTCCAAGCTGTTCCATGAGTGTTGACCAGAGAGCGGACTCGAATTGTGCACCGCGGTCGGAGATGATGACGCGTGGAACGCCGAAGCGACTGACCCAGCCGGAGATGAGGGCGGAGGCGACAGAGTCGGTGGTGATGTCCGGGACCGGGATGGCTTCGGGCCACCGGGTAAACCGATCGATCACCGTGACGAGGTATCGATTGCCGAGGGAAGGTGGGAACGGCCCGACGATGTCGATATGGATCGTGTGGAACCGCCCCGGCGTCGGAATTGTTTTGACCGGAGTCTTCGTGTGGCGACTGACCTTGTTCCTTTGACACTCGAGGCATTCGCGGCACCATTGTTTGACCTCGCGGTTCATGCCAGGCCAAACGTAGCTGCTGGCGACTTGGTAGAGGGTTGCCCGGGAACCCGCGTGGCTGAGGTTGTGCGCGGCGTCAAAGATTTTTCGTCGCATGCTGGACGGGACGTAAGGTCGGAGTTGCATCTTTGAAGCATCGCAATGAATTGTCCCACCGTTGACCGTCAGCTGCTTGATGGGTAGGGTCGTACCTTCGAGGAAACGCATAAGGTCGTCGTCGGCTGCTTGGGCTGCCGCCAGTTCGTCGTCGAACGTGGCGGTGATAGCGCACACTGGACGGGATAGGGCGTCTGCCACGACATTGTCGGCGCCTGCAACGTGCTCGATGTCGCAATCGAACTCTGAGATGAAGGACAACCATCGAGACTGCTGTGCGGAAGGATTCGCCATCGAGAGAGCGTTGACGAGTGGCTTGTGGTCGGTGCGCACGGTGAAATCGGAGCCGAGAAGCCACGGGAAGTGCTTCAGGGCTTTGTAGATTGCCAGAAGCTCCCGGTCGAACGCGGATTTGCGGGATTCCAGCGGTGTTAGCTTCTCCGAGTAGAATGCTAACGGCTCCGCGTTGCCATCGACCACTTGGTTGAGGACAGCGCCCACGGCGGCGCCGGACGCATCGGTAACGAGTTGAAGTCGACCTGCGGGGTTGGGGAACGAGAGCTTCACCGCGGCAGCAACGGCCGATTTGAGTGCATCGAATGCCTGGCGGCTGTCGTCCGACCAGGTTAAACTAAAGTTGCCTTTACCAGCTTTACCCCGTATCAGGTCGGTGAGAGGAGCGGCGATCCTTGAAAATCCCGGAACGAATCGGTGGTAGAAGCCGGCCATACCCAGGAAACCGCGCAGGAGCTTCGTTGTTTCCGGGCACGGATAGTCGAGGATGACCTTGACCTTGGACGGTATGGGCCGGACGCCGTTTGCATCGACCTCAACACCGACGAAGTTGACTTTGGGGCTGAATAAAACGCACTTGTCCGGGCGAAGGCGGAGACCATGGTCGTTGAGGCGGGTGAGGACCGTCTTGAGGTGCTGCAGATGCTCGTCGTTTGAGCGGCTGGCCACCAGGATGTCGTCCAGATAGACCTTGACAAACGGTAACTCACCCAGGACCGAGTCCATAAGTCGCTGGAAGGTTTGAGCGGCGTTGCGAAAACCGAAAAACATCCGCCTGAACAGGAACAGGCCGAACGGAGTTGTGACGGCCGTCTTAGGTTGGTCCTGAACCGCCACAGGAATCTGCGTATAGGCGCAGACGAGGTCCAGCTTCGAGAAGACAGTCGCCCCGTGAAAATCGCCGGAGAGGTCCGTGAGGTTGGGCATCGGGTAACGATCGGGAACCGTTTGACGGTTGAGCTTCCGGTAGTCACCGGTCGGGCGGTAGGGAGTCTTGGGGTCCGCCTTTGGGGCCATGTGTAAAGGTGACGCGTAAGGGGACTCACCACGATAAACGATGCCTTGCTGCTCCCACTCGGAGAAAACCCGCTTTGCGATCGCCAGCTTTTGTCCATCAAGGCGACGCGGGCGGTCGAAGCACGGCGGTCCCGTGGTAACGATGTGGTGTTCGATGCCGTGGAGAGCCGGCGAGAAGGCATCGATCGGCTCGAAGATGCTCGGGAATCCGCGGAGGAGCTGCTTGATCCTGGTTGTCTCAGCAGGTATGTCGACTCGAACGCCCGATGGTATCGATTCGGGCTTCGTGGTTGTCGCGCAACAGGCCGCAGGAGGCTTTGCGGCTGCTGCCGGGACCAGGCGGTTGTTGACGCAGTCGACCGCGAAACCGTAGTGCCGGAGGAAATCCCGGCCGAGGATCGGATGGGCGACGTTGGCGACGTAGAAAGTCCAGCTGAATTGCTGATCAAAGCCCGCGAGCCGGAAAGTTAAGTTGCACGTACCTTTGATCTCGACCGGCGTACCGTTGACTGCGGTGGCGTCGACCGGGTGTTGGTGGAAGGTAGTGGTGTTCGGCGCTTGTAAGGGGTGCAGGAAGGAAAGCGAACTCCCGCTATCGGCGATGAAGCGCCCGACTGAAGTTGCATCGACGAACACAGCGTTGACAGCCCCACCGCTTGCTGGCACGGCGGTGGGGGCTACTCGTTTCCCGGACCGCTGGCGGGGCCGGACTCCGCGTTGAATGAGCAGAATTGGGGCCCTTGGCATCGTTGTGCATTGGCCCCGAACTTCCCATGATACCAGCACACCCCCGGCGTTCGTTGACGTGATTGAGACCGTGGCCGGCGTCGTTGATCACCGTGGCGGCCACCGCGATAGTTGCCGTTCGCTCGTTCTGGCGACCTCCGATTGCTTGAGCCGCTGCGGTAGGACAGCCTGCGGACAGCTGCTGCCAGGTCGCTGATTTGCTGCTGGATCGAGGCCTGCCAGGGATCTGTCGTCGTCGGTGTTGAGCCTGAACGGGGAGCTCGATTGACCTGGCTGACCAACGCCGGATCGGCCATCTCCATCATGGTGTCGGCGATGCGGGCCAACTGCTCGAGGGAGACGTTGTCCATTGAAACCAGCGTCAGCCGGATTTGCTCGGGGAGGATCTCGAGGAAGCGCAGGCGGACGAGATCCTGACTATTCGGAGCCAGCTCGAGGAGTTCGCGGAGGGCGCTCGATGGTTTGCGCCCCTTGAGGTCCTTCTCGGCGAGGAGTTTGCGGAGCCGCCGGTTGTCGCTGTCGGCGTAGTAGTTGATCAGCGTCCGCTTGAGCTCGCCATAGCCCGCGTTGAGGTCGACCCCCGACTCGTGGACGAGCGCGTTGTCGATCACCCGAAGGACGTTTCGCTTCTTGAGGTCGTCGTCGATTGAACCGAGGATTTGTTCGACCTGGTTGAACCACGACTGCGGTGTCTTCGGGTTGAACTGCGGCAACTGATAGAATTGACCTGCGGTAGCGCTCGGCTGTGGTCGTTCGATTTGACTTGGTCCAGCGGTGGTTTGAAACTGAACAATGGCCAGCTGGCTGTGTGCCAGTTGCAGGACATCAGGCCCGAATGGCGTGAGCTCCGTGATCATCTCGTCCCGCGTCGGTGGCATAACGAACGCCTTGTCACTTGCCTTGAGGAGTTGTAGCATCCCGGCCAGCGTGTCCTTGGTTTGTTGCGACAGATTGACCGGCCCGGGATTGCGCTCAACGCCGCCGATGACCAGCAGGACCCGCAGGCTGGTTGCCTGTCGTCGACCGAGACCTTGACCCGAGCAACCAGGGAGATGAAAACCGATGAAACTGGGGAACCCCGGATTGACTGTACCTGTGACCAGCATCCTCGACCGTCGCCACTTGCTTTGACCGGAGCCCTTGAATCGACCATTTGATCCGGAAACAACAGCGACCGTTGACCAGGGGGCTTCGACTTGAGGGACCTGGGGTACCGCGACCGTGTCCAGGACCGTGGAGGTCCGGACCACAGGAGACCTGAGAACCGCCAGTGCCAGCCCGAAAAGGACCGGCAGGACCCGAAAGAGGGAAGGCCGGCGTGCCCGCGTCGGCGTGCCGGCGTGCTGGCGTGCTCGCGTCGGCGTCGACATCAGAAGATTGCGTTATTACTAGTCGGGTTCACCATTTGTAAGTATCAATATTTGCTGTTTTATCAGCGAAAATGTAATCAAATAATCAAATTTCGATTGAGCTTCAGTCAGTCGGCCATCGGTTAATCTTCAGAAGGCTCGCCCAGTTTATCACTTTGATTCAACAGTTAAAAATCATGTACTTACAAATAAGATCAGTCTTCTGTGGTTTCTTCGTTCGGCGATCCAGCATAGATAGCGGCTCGACAGCGTAACGCCCAATGATGAAGTGAACTGTGGCTGACGAATTGAATTACGAACTGAACTCACAAATGAAAGATCATCAGTTTATATATTGTCGGAGACTCGTCCAGATCTGATGCAAATCAGATGTAAAACGTATGCAAATCAGATGTCATACGTCAGTTAATATCCCGCCATCTTTTACACGACGTGTTCGCATTACATTTTTTTGGGGTGTTTAGGGGGGCAGGGTGGGGGAAAAATTAGAGGGAAGGGGTTAGGGGTTTGGGGGTTTTGATTATTATTTCCTGGGGGGGGGGGACCAGGGCTTCTCTTCCGTTGTTCTTTTATCCTGTAGGCGGGTTCTCACCGGACGTGAACTGGGTCTTTTCGGTTAGCCCCCCAGCCCAAATTTTTTTTTCAATTTCGAAGATATAGCGATAGCTTTAGCCCATTCGATCTAGCTCGGCGAGCTGGTTCAAAAAGTAACCCTCAGGAGGGGCACGTTAGCCATTTTTATGACAATATTTTTTGAATTTATCGGTTTCCTATGGTCCCAACATTTTTGAAAAATATTTTCTCGATAAATGTATAATTTTCTGTATCATGCGAACCGCATTGGCGAGCTGAGTTGAATGATGGTAAAATCCGCTCAGTCGGTTCACGCGTTAACCGATATTGGCTTAACTAAATTTTAGGCTTAGCTTTAGGCTTAGGATATGATATAAATGGAAATAAATCCTTAACCCATGAGTTTACTACCATTCGACTCAGCACGTCCTGCGGTTCAAAAATGTGCAAAATTATGCTTTTATAAAGAAAAATTTTTTTGAAAAATTTGGGTACCAAGGTTCCCAATATATATTTGGACCCGAAATGAATAATTGTAATAAAAATGAATGAAATGAAATGTTGCTAAAATTACCGATGTATATTTAAAATTGACAAAATTCGGGCTGGGGGCTAACCGAAATGCTAGCATCAATTTCGGTGTCCCGATAGCCTGAATGGTTGACATAAGTTACAATAAATGTAATAAAAATGTGGTTCCATTTTGAGCCATTCTACTCCCTTTTTGGCAGCCCCGTTAAGTTGAAACAGCTAAAAATTTTATGAAGCGATTGAACCTTAACGTTCGGTTATTTTTAGGGTTTTTCCTAATTAGCAATACATTATCACAAGAAATGTCGAGCAACCGTAATGTTTCTGTAGCCAGTGTAATACTGCATCTTACCCAATGAGTTGAACACAGTGAATTTTTCCAATTTCCGTCGTGATTTCGCCTTTTACTTGTCCCGTTAACCTATATTTTCAATAAACATTTAAGGTAAAAACTCTATTACTTTACAGGCAGCCGTTTTTAATTGCAGCAGGCATGTATGCTCAACTGCTTCCTTCCCACTTAATGCACTGCTGCAACAGCCTACGCTACGCACCGTACTAACTGATTTTTTAGCGAGTTATTTACTTCCACTCGTTTGGTTTTCAAAATTCCATGAGGAATACATAAACAGCTTCTACGTAGCGCAGTGATTGGCGTATGCCGCTCGTAATCATACAATCTTGGTTCTATCATTGGTGCCGACTCTGGTTTGTTCTACAGTGCATTATACGCAAATTACATCGAACGTGGAGGGAGCTGCTGTTCCCCGAACCCCCGCTGTAAGCTATTGTTTTTAACGTTATACCGTACCTCCCCTCAGGATTACTTGGGCCAGAAAAGCTACAAGGCGGGTCCACCAACAAGTCCCAGCGAGCGGTATAATTGCAAGCGAGCTAGCTTTCTATTTATGGATGCGTTTGAATGAATCCGCTCCACGCTTTTGACAAAATCAAAATTATTTATGAGCACATATAAAACATTTAAAAGCATAAGATAAAACTGTGACTACATGCATGGTTCATGGTATTTGCGCCAGGAGATACAGTGCATATTACAAAGCAAGTACATTAGTGTTTGAGACGACTGAATAAATCGTGCCACTGTTTTTAGAGACCTCGAAATTCATGGGTATAACACGTATAGCATCGGATTGAAAATCCTGAAATCATGCATTGTTCATAAGGTGTGGGATCACCGGACCATCGGTCACATTCCAAAAAGGGAACATCAGTCAGCTACGATTAAATGAATTACACGACATCAGTTTTAGCAACCACAAAAACGATTATTATCATAGATATAACAATTAAAAACGTTAGATTGAAAACGACGAAATTATGCATGGTGATGCACTACCATTGCTTATAAAGAGTGCACAGATCATAGCCACGTTTGCAGCAACATCGAATACCTTTATTGTGAGCATACAATTCTTACAATTCTTAGTAACTATACTTTCAAAAACTTAATATTAAAAAGTATTAAAGGGGCGCAACGGGGGCACAAATTTGTGTTCCATTCTCTATTTGCGTCTGACAAAAAGTATTGGTCAGTAAAGCCGTAGATCATATATGGGCGAGCGCCGAAGTCCCAAGGGGGATACCGGATGGGATGGAGGGGAGATGGTCGCGGGCGCCGGGGGGCAGACGAGCAGGCTGTCGGCGGGAGGAGGTCGTCAGGGGGATAGATTTTTAACAATATTAAGAACTCACTAATTTAACATTTTCGGTCACTCATTTTATCAATCTTCCACTAATTTTTGCCAATTTTCCTCCAATTTTTCCCATTTTCGCCCAGTTTTTACTCAATTGTCCGCGATGCTTGCCAAAATTACCTTGGCCTTGTCCACATAACTGGAGGGAGCTTCCTGTTTAAAGTACGGCTCCCGTAACCCATGGATAGGTTGCAATGATTAAGTCGATAAATGCTAACGTGTCAGAATGTAGACTATCGCATGTTAAGGACCACTTGGAAGCGATTCTATTCGTTCCTAAGATCTAAAAACTTGTAGGACGGACAGAAGAAAAGACACTGTAAAATTTATAAATGCGCATACAAAAACATGTTTGCTCCCTTCGTTTGCGATGATATTGCCTAACTCATTGCGCAACTTACATATTATGATTCACCTATATCAAGATGTCGTGCGAATAGTACATACGTGATGCTGTTATAAAAATAGGAGCTACATAACTTTCGTGGTTTTCTTGAAACAACACTATAGTGTTTTACCAATGCTAACTTGATCCTGCAGTATTTTTGAAACACGAAACAATATCGTGCGTTTTTCGCGTAATTTATTATAATGAATCTGCTATTATACAATCGCCATTGTCCAGTCACATTGTTTTCTATTTTGTCAGACAGTGTTTTGTATGTTCTGCAATGAAACAGAATATCTTTATATTTAACGTTAACTGCCCAGCAATAGCTTTCAGATAAATGTTATTCAACATCAATACTATTAACATTCTACAGCTAGCACTATATATTTTTATTTTATTTATTGGTGTATTTCAACAGATCTAGACATTACTGTCCTTTGATCTGGGCCACCAACGGTAAACATTACGTAATATAATAAAATAAAACCTAAACCACCTTCAATTTATGAATTAAACGCATTGCTGCGAGAATTCACAGATCTCGACGTAACTACGGAGCTAATCTTACAAAACGAACCAGCTGACGGAGCATAATAGCATCATCTGTTGATATCAGTGGGATAAATTGGGCCCACTTCGTGAACTTTGAAAATATTGGGGAAGGGAGTTTCGCAAATTATTATATGCAGGACAGCACAATAGAAAGTGAAATTCGTCTACCACAACATTCAAATTACAGGAACGACATATTCGTTCATCTCTAGGTATAACAGGCAACTGGTGTCTGAACCTTTCAATCTCTAAATCGTGTGACCTCAACCCTATTTGGGACAGACTTATTCTATCTACACCGTTGACAATTTCGATAAGTACGACTCTAAACAAAATTCGGCATTATACATTCTATAGTATTGCAAACAAGGTTTAAATGTAAATTCCCTACGCCACGTTAATTCATATTCGTCAAATAACTTTTTGTTTGCTATACTTAAAAATCTAGTATTATCTAGTACGGTGTGTGACTCCCAGATGTGTGTTAAATTAAGCCTGCCAAACAACAATTTTACATGCGTGAGCCATGTCTCAAAACTAGCGTGAGTTCCTGCCAACTGAACTAGGACATTATAGGAAATTTTGGAGACTCCAGTCTGAGTAAGGGCGGGAATATGTAACCAGAAATGAATTAACGACATGTTTCTCATAGCGGATAAAGGCACTTTACAGCATTTTCGCAGTATAACGCACAAATAGGAATACATTTCTTGACTAACAATACGGATCTGATGAACTGAAGTAGCACTGAGTCAATAATACCAGCTTTGTTGTCTTTTGTTCCGTAAAAGATCTAGCTCCACACTTCTGACCCATAATGTAAAACAGGCACTACTAATGCGTCCAATACTTTCAGTTTAACCGCCATTGATATGTCAAAAGGACGAATACGACTTTGAAGCGCACACAAAGCTTTCTTTCCGTTCATAGATCATTGTGTCAACGTTTCAGCTCATGACAGACCAGTTTGGCTAAATCATACACCAATGTACTTATAGGATTTAACTATTTCAATTTCATTGTTACCAAGTCGCAAGTCAAGCTGAGGGGCGTAACGTTATATCGTTGAAAAAGGAACAGCTTAGTGCGGGGGGTTCGGGGGGCGGCAGCCCCCCGACTTAGGCTCAGTTATAATCTAGGGGCCATATAAAGGTCGAAGCTTAGGCTAAGGCTTAGGCTTACGCTTAGTATATGTAGAACGACATACCAGCCTATGACGTCACGCCCCTCAGCTTGACTTTGGCCGTTACCAACATAAAACCTATTATGTGAGTTGGCTGCGTTATTCCCAGCGTTTTGAAAAACTATAACCTTTGTTTTAGTTGTATTTAGTTCCATTCCCCAGTCCATGCAGTATTTGTGAAGGATATTAAGTGAATTTTAATGGCGTGAGGAGGAGTGCCCAAGTATTATCAAATCATCGGCAAATAATAGCGAACATATTCTAATGTTGCCTAAGTATATACCATTAATTAAATCACTTGTTAGTATAGTGTCTAAATATTGGAGACAACATGTAAACAAAAATGACGACAGAACAGCTCCTTGTTGTACACCATGATTAACTGAAAAGAACTTTAATTCGTCCCCATACTTTAATTCGTACACATGATTTTAGTTTGGCATACATGTCTTGTAAAAAACAAGAGCATTTTTGATGATATACCTAACAGTGATAGCTTATCACTGTCATAATGCATTTCTATTAACTGTATCAAACGCTTCTTTAAAATCTACAAATGCAAAATACAAACGTTTACGACAAACGCGATAGGAGCAAATAGCAGCGCGTACAGTAAAAATATGATCATTTGGTGATGCTTTCTTCATATATGCAATTTGGTTTTCAATAATAATACGAAATGTATCCTTCCAAAGTTTGCAACGATTATTTAATACCGTATCGAATAATTTATATTTGATCAAATAATAGTATTTAGCGATATCGTCGTGTTTTCCTCAAAATAACACCCGATCTGCGATGAGAGACCAGAGAAAACTGAGTGTTTCCATTCATGAAATTTCTTTGCAAATTGTTGTTTCTAAGATAGGAACCTGGTAAGAATTCAAGGAAAGGTGTGATTACAACAAAAATGGAATACATACGGTGCAGCGATTAAAATGTATGTTAATTACCTATAGATAATGATACGGTATACATAAGCTAAATTTCTCGTGTATTAGAATACGAAACCTTATTTTAGGCTGTGACATTGTTTTGGTTTTATAAGGCTGTGCACTAAAGCCAATTCTAATGCACAGTACTGGGTCGCGGCTTGAACTGATGTATTTATCGAAATAGACACCTGGTGTCCGGACACCTGGCAATGATGTTGCACGGCTCTCGATTCCGACTGATAGACATAAACGCGGTAATAATCAAAATTTTCTAAAATATTTGTTTAGATTTCATTATATCTTGAACAAGTGTTGAATCATTAACAGCGTACCATGTACTGAAGCAAACTACCACTACTGTGACACTTTTATCCTAAGAAAGTACATATTCAGATTAAAAGCTCAATGACTTTCAGACAGTGACACTTGCTTGAATGCACTATCAGACATGACGGTTCATTATTAAACTATTATTGCAGCAAATAAAAGCGTATATACCATACCGTTAACATTACAAGTGCTGTGATATGCTATTATAGCTAACTTAGTACTAAATATTGCGTCTATTTCTATTAACAAATCTAAATTCAGATTGTTGATCGGATACCAGCAATTATTTTGATTAGAAATCTATGGAATTTTTGGTTTATCAATAATAACATATTTTGTAAATAATCTAAATATTATTAAAGCCGATATTTAAAACTGAAGCGCTTTAGAAATGTAGATATTTGATATATTAATTGGATGTTTGATTATATTTGCTATTATATATATTTAATATGGATTATAAATTTTAAGATTCATCTGTTTTAGGTTTTAGCTTTGACTGTTTATATATAGTAACGTACTCAGAACGGTAAACTTACCCTTCTAACTACCCTAAAAACGCATAAAATGGGGTAGCGGCACTTGCGTTTGGTATTGATTTATTCATTTTAAATTCCTTGAATACTTTTGCATGTAAATAGATAGCGACAACTAGATTAAGAGACATCACACACCACTTGATCTGATCGTATCATAGACCGGCTACTGGATCTTATGAGCGCTGATTTTGATCCAAGCATAAGGTTCAGGAAAAATCTAAGGCTAAAAATTTCAGCTGACATCGATACGTTAATATATCAATCCGACCATGTTTCAAAAGAGCCAATAAACTTCAGGCACGTTTTGTATGACTCAACTACTGTTTATTTGCTATTACAACCACCATACTGCAGAGCAGTTTACCGTATTGAACATAATTCAAGTCGTTTAATATCGAGTTATTATGTCAATGTAACAAAAGATATCTAGGTTATATAGGAGAGAGAAATCCTGGTTACTTGTGACATTAAATAACTGGTTTTACTCATTCAAGATATGAATATTGTGTAGTTCAATGGCTGCCGAATATTAAACTATCGAAATATTATGCGGCGTTCACGTTATAGTGTACACAACGTTGGGAACCTATGTACACCACACAGTTTCAAGCACATTGTTAATAACATGGTGTCTTAGACACCCCCTTGTTATTTCCCAATTTTTTCAAGGGCAGCTAGGTAGGAGTATTGCCACTTTCGACACTGTCAAGCACACAGAGTCTTTTTTGTATTTTTGTCGACGCTGTGCGGCATTATCTTATCAGCATGCATATGGTTAGACAATAATATTGAGGTTTTAAAGAAAACAACACAGCACAACAAACTAATACTGATACTAATAATGTTAGCTAATGACGGTGTCCGGGACTGTTAATTCGTGCCATATTCGTAGGTAATGGTGCGTACAACACCGTAAAGAAAAATATAGTAGCTATGAGTGTGTGGCACACTCAGAAATTGATTTACAGTATGGGCGTGACCCTGACTGTCCATACAGTACGTTTGCGAGTACAGGGGAGAAATGTTCCAAACTGCAGGGACTTGTAACGCAAACGCCGCATCTAAGCAGAACACAATTTACATAAGTTCCATTTGACATGTTAATTGATAACCACCAATATTCATTCTATTGAATTAAAATTTTCAGGTTGCAAACAGATAAACAAATAAAGTTCTTTATTAACGTAACGCACACTGATAAGATTTCAATCAGCGATACGGGTGCTTAATCAAGCGTTAATAAGGGCGCTACAGCGAGCCCTATACTTTCAAGGCTACGTACTGCGTGTCATTCTGGCAGTCGTTTTCAAAAACATTGCAAACATTCTGTGACTGTGAAATTATACAAATTGCTATATAACTAGCTAATTTCTAGGCTTACAGATTGGTACAGTTGTCACAGCGTACATTATGAGGTTATGTTCTAACCGAGTTGATAATTCGCCGTGCGTTTGCAGGTACGTTGTTCATTCGCTGTTTTGCGACGTTCCTCATGGAACCGAGCAGCGACTTCCATTTAACTTAGTAGCATGTCTACGAAGATCGGAGTCAAACGATCCAGGTTCTACCCGCTTCTGCGGCAAGTTTGTCAAGATATTACAAAATACACGTTAGTTTATGAAGGAAAAGCTAAGTTTGACTTAGCCAGTGGTGCAGCCGTCAAATTTCAGCTGACTATAGGTTTCTGTTTTAAGTTAAGAATTTTTAGAAGGCTGCTTCAAATGACAGATCTCGAAACTGTTTTAAATTTTAGCCATTCGCAACCGGTTTATCCTTCACATATTCACACAACATTGGCTACATGACCTGCCAAAAAGTGTTTGGACACAGTGTATTTAGATTTCTTTAGTGTAATTTTAGAAAATGACTCATAGTGTCTGTATGATATATTTAACAAAGTATGAGGCATGTACATTTACGAATACGCCTCATGCAGAAAATTATACACACCATTAAGTGAAAACAGTCGCCTCAGTTCTAAAAATTATAATTTAATTAAATGTAACAGGTTAGCATAGCCCTGATGGCGTAGGTCGGATTTGTCACACAGCCCAGGTGAAGCGTACACTCTCCATAGTGTCAACTACTTTTGTCATATGACAAAGAGACCAGGCTTAAGATGTAATTTCTAACATCAGTCTCGCACATGCATTGTAGGTTCTCACTGATATTTTACTCGTTAAAAAATGTTCATATGTTATATTTTTGTCCGCCAGCTATTTTAGTATGTTTTGTGCGCACGGATATTTGTATCAAAATCTGTCTTAACGGTATTTCAGCCACCCATAGCTAGAATCTTAAGTTAAACTAGCAATATATACATAAATGTACAAACGCACATATAAAATTTATAGCTTTCTCAAAAAAGAAACTTCTTGCATCACGCATACATGTATATCACCTGTGTTTATCTACTATTTTCCAGTGGCGCCGCAAGCGCTTGAAAAGTGGGGGTCAACTCAATTGACGCACTTGAAAAGTGGGGGTCATCTCTACTCGGTCGTTGACAATGCTAACTATTTAAGATGCAGTGTAAATCCTTATACAACTGACGCAAAACACATATAACAACCTTTGTTCACTGGCTGATTCCGGAGCATCTACCAGACATTGAATTAAAAGAAACGGCTTTCTGTTAGCGTTTTGGAGTACATTTCAGAAAACTGGAAAGATTTCAAAATAGATAGGCAGCGGAACCCGGGGCGTCTATTTATGCGCAACTAAACTTAAAATGACCGTGCTGACCATGCTATTTTGTTTTTTGTAAAAAATTTCGTCACCGAACATTTTCTAGTCGTTCAGAAAATGCTAGTTTTTGTTCGTGAATATCAAATTTGTGCGCGAATATAATTTTGTCGGATTTCGATTAACAATGGTTTTGTTCGTGAAAACTAATTGATATATCATAGGGACGTTCAGTTTATGGTGTCCCAGTTACATTACATTTGTTCGCGAATAGAGCCGAATCCTATTTCAACGCTATAAAATGTTACCGAACTGTCCTAAACCGAATGCAAATCTCTATGGCTGCGCTAGCAGTGAACCAAATCGAATATCCTGTTTGTTCCGTAACAATGGATGTGGATTCCACATCGGGGATCGCAAAATAGGATGGTTAGCGGGGCCCACTTAAGTTTAGTCGCGCATTATGTAGATATCGATTAACAACAGATCTCGGATCCGATTTTCATTTAAAACCAGCAAATTGTCGTGTTGCCGACTATGTACCAAACGTCGACAAAGAGTTTCAATGGCATTGCATTTTGTGATACTACCGCAGATTCATGCGCTAAACGCAGTAGCTGTATGCTGTAGCATATGTTTAATGGACGGTATATCAGTTGCGTGCGATATCTATGCAGGCAGGTAATAATCGTTCTCTTTGCATATTACACAGATCCGGGAGACACAGACAGGCGCGGACAATGCATGCACTGAAGGCGACAAAAACCTAACAAACTAGCAGGCTGTTTGCTATAACGAAATCGACTTATGATCGGTTACTGGAATTTTTATTATGTTGACAACCTTAAAGTATAGTCGTTCCCTAAGTGGTGTGGGGGGTCAGATCACACGTTGACCCTCCATGCCAAAAAGAAGTGAGGGTCATGACACCCCAACAGCCCCTGTTGCGGCGCCCTGCTACTTTCTTTTGCAAGCAGTTTAGCCAGAGCCAGTAAACACCTTTTGTAAGTTCGAACGTCGAAAATGGCATTTCCATGCTTAAGTTTAACGGCATGAACAAACTGTAGTAAATATTTTTTACGATTTAATTTTCATTTCTTTAATGTATAGATTTGAGCGATAGATTATCACCAATTCTAGACATACGATTTTACTTATGTTATGGTCATTTTCACATTTTGCTGTTATTGAAAAAGCTAGATAGACCAGGATTAGTCGCTTGGCAAGGCTGAGGCTTTGCTGATTCCGGCCATGCTTAGGCTGTGCTATCAACCGAGTATGTGTTCGCTGCAACACCCCAAGTATTGACTGTATTTGTAATTGACGTTTTCTAATGAAGCATATGATTTAAGACATGAGTAATGCCGGTTGTACTTTTTTATATTGGTTACTTTTCCTTTTTTGCAACCTAACGTCCATAACAGCAGTCCCTTATCGGGATACTTCCCAACTATAGCGTGGCATTTGTGCTTGCCAGGTGATAATAATTTGGCGTTTGAAATGATGACAGACGACTAACATATAATATTCGGGAAAATCGACCAGTACTGGACCGATAATACTGCGTGGATCTGTTTTATTTGAAGTAATGAAATATGGATTTCGAAATATGTTCATTCGTCATCGAGAAACTTTCAGGGATAATGACTTGTTATAAATAAATTTACAATGCTAATTAAACCTTAGATAACGAAATGACACATAACTACACCAATGCTGCTTTAAATACATAACTACATCTTTCGGTTTATGATAGGTAGGCTTGGATCATATAAAACACTTGTTTGCAGCGGATTGACGAAGCCAGTTTAATTCTGGCGTATTACTACCCACATGCTTACCTGTCATTTTTCAGAAAAATTTTTTTGTGTGACGAGAGTGCAGTTACTATATCTGGACTTGCAGTCAGTGACCTAATGCTCTTTGATGTAGGACCATCAGTAAAAACCCAATGCCCGTTGATGTTCACCTAATCATTTGTATCATTTTAAACCTTATAAAATAGCTATAAGATTAATAGCCATTGTTAAACTAAAATCCTGAAAGCTTTTTGCAGTGTCCCATAGTAGTTGCCATAATGTTTCGATTTTTCCGTTCCCGTTGGGAATATTTTCAAAGTAAAACGACTTTCAATGCAAATTTAAATATCCGCCTTGTGACAATCATCTGTCAGTTATATAAACCATTTAAAATTGTATACATAACTGTTAAGAATATATATATATCAATTATATATATCATAGGTGTCAAAGGTTTGTTGGCTTAGAGAGGTATACTGTCGGCAGGGGGCATGAGGTGGAGGTAGTTGTTCATTTAATCTCTCCCGACTGACATTTTTGCCAATTTCAACCTAATTTTTGCTAAGTTTAATCCAATTTTTGCCAATTTTACTCCAATTTGTGTCAATTTTACATCCATTTTTGGCATGGTGGAGGAGGGTGCGGGGTTTTCGGGGGTGCTTCGGGGGAGGGGGGAGGGGGTAAATATGGCTTTAGGGGTAAATATGGCCTGGGGTCCGACACTTAGACGGGAAACCCTATCGACGCATATGCTATATATCAAACCTTCTCAAGCCTCATCATGCCATATCCACTTACCCGGCTACCGCAAAGGCGCGCCGCGATACACTTCAGCAAAAAGTAGCAAAAATTGTGGTAATATCAGCAAAATTAGGGGGACGCAGGCAAAAATGCGGCCGGAGGTGTACCGTCTGCGCTCCCTGTGGACCCCCTACTGCCTCCCACCTCTTCCGCCGACAGCCTACCCTCCCCCTAAGCCGACGAACCTTCGACCAGCTATGATGTATGTATATAATATATAATACATCATATATAATACATATATACAATATTGACATATAATCTAATTATATTATATTAAAACGTGTTAAAAGCGACAATCGTGAGTGGAAATTGCATCACCAACACTGTATAAACTAGCTAAATTTTTCACATGAACATGAATAAAACGTTTAATCGTGTACGTTAAAACGGTCTTTTAGCTTCTTCTAAGTTCTGTGTAATAATGTGTTATCTCAATTATAGTATATATAGCTGTATCAATTTTTATCCCATGTGATGCATATTCAAGGCATATTTATATACTTTCACCCAAAATATTTTAATTCATATAAAATTTAATAAAATGTCACTGGAATAGGGCCATCGTTTGGAAGAGGACACGTTTCAGGTACGTTACGCGCAATGTTGGGGGTCACCAAGCCATTACCCTCGTAGTTTACTTTATGCCGGGTCAGCTACATATGCTGATACACGTACTTATAATCCAAAATATCGTCAGGTTACTTGTAACTCGCGCGTGAGAAGGAAAGGAGTGCATGTGACGCAGTGATTACTTAAAGCTCCTAAATTGAACTCAAGAGGTCCCTTCAGTGTCTCCCAACAGATAGTACTGTATACACCAACAGTTTATTAAGGTTTAAATGCGGTAACAGACAACATATTTCCAAACTATAAGCCCCTTTATTGATTCTTTTAATATCCAAAAAAACGAAAGATTTTCGATATACATTATAACTTTCCAAAATACACTATTTAATATGTCATTTTGCACGTTGTAGGCCACTAGTGCTTGTGGTAGTAAATTCAAACCTCCCAAGTAGAGCTGTTTCACTTCTTTTCAATTTTGCAATTTTTTCAGCAACGTCGAACATTTATAAACCAATTCTAACTCTCTACACGGAACTTGCTTAAAAATAACACGGTTTGGTTGTTTTCGTGACAATATTTAACGTTTTTCATTTGGAGCGTCGCATTAGGATGACAACACGCCCAGTCATACATATTCATAGGGGGGCAGAGGATTATCTCCTCAGGCGCGGACCCCTTCCGTGTCGTGACGTCGGCGATCCCCCTGCTAGGTAGCGTGATCCCTCCTCAACTTCTGCACCCCAAAGCCCCCCCCAACCGTCGACTTGCCCAATGCGCAGGCGGCGCGTGAAATATTTCGACAAATATAAACAAAAATCGGGCGAAAATGAGCAAAAATTGTGCGAAATTAGGAGAGCGGGGGGAAATTGACAAAATGTATAATTTTTAAAATGTAAAATTTATAAAATAAGCCAAAAAAATTGAAAATATGAGTTCGAAGATTTTTATAAATTTACCCCTCTGACGACCCCCTCGCACTGATAACCTGACCCCTGGGACTTCGGACCTCGCCCATGTATGACGCCCAACGTAAAGTCAGTCTAAGGCAGCCAACGCGTTTAATAGACGAAATAACCCTATATTCTACCCGCCCAACCCAAATAAGTAACAAACGCAGCATATTTAAACATTTTTAAGTTTTGTTTTTCTCTCGATGAAATATATAATTCTGCGGGTCGGTCTCCATATTTTGGGCAAACGCTTGTGAGAAATATAATAGTTTAAACCGGCCGTGAACCTAAAATTTTTCCAGTTCGTGACGAATTTTTTTTAATTTAGGCAGAAATGAATGACGCAATTTAAACATAAAAATGTGTACAATTAGATCCTGTTACCCGTCGAAAAAGATAAATTGAGTTATATAGACAGGTAAAATCTAATTCTTTTGTAAAACAGAAAAATTTTTAGAAATTCCTCAGGGTACGCTAGCACGCTTTATAACGACTCTACATCACTGCAAAATGTGAAATACCAATAAAATTAATGCCGCAAGGCAGCATTCTAGGCCCACTTTGTTTTTATTGTATATTAATATATTGGTGATGATAATTTTTGTTTCCTGTAAAATTTCGGTGACGACGTTAAACTGTAGATGACATCAAAACAATCTAAAGAATTTACTGAAAATATGCGATCTGCTTTTGCATCTATCGAAAGTTCGTCAGCAATATAACAGCTGAAAGAAAATATTTGCAACTAAGTGCAGTATACTACATTCGGAACAAAATAACTGTGTAAATCTACTCCTTAGCTATATCAAATTTGCCAAATGCAGAACAGTGCAGAGAACTTGGGTTCATAGTGTTCCGCCACTTAAACATTCATTTTCAGTGCAATACGGTCTGCGAGAAAGTGTATTGTATCACAAACTTGCTTTTTAGATGCCGCATCACAGACAGTTTAGATGTACTTCTGTGGGGCCACAAATCTTATAAGACCAATGTTTGCAACGCCATTCCAGATTCGGTCACCTAGATACCTAGTCGACACTAATGATTGAAAGTGTGCAACGTACTTAACGCGTAACTCATATGCAAAATGTTGGCTGCAACAAAAATGTTATGCCCATCGAATTAACTAAATCAAGTTAAGATTTTTGGAATTATGACGATTTCGCCATGGCCTTGCTCTGATTTACAAGATCCTTCACAGAGAAGTGAACACAGAGGTCTTACACTTTCTTCAGTTATGTCATACAAGCCAAGGCACTCGTTTAAACTGTACAAAAGAAAATTCAAATACAATTTTTTAAAAACATTTATTCGTCTAACGCGTGCTTCAAATGTGGATGTTTTGCAAGATTATATAACTGGTAACCGTCATATAAACGCTCGAAACGTAAAACAAAATACGAACACGACAGGAACTCAAAGGCATTCATTTTAAACTGTCATCACGGTTCATGCTAGTTTACCAACACACATCTGCTTATGTTATAACTATTATGTGTAATATTAATTTTTTGACGACGTACGTTTTATATACTTATAGCAATAATTAATAAGTTTAAGTTAAGAGAAAATAATTACACATTCAAGTGCTGATATCTATTCCGTAGTGTGAAAATGGTAAACAATTCCGTATCCCCTTCACAATCTTTGAACATTACGACAGTAAATGAATCGGCGCTATGTATTCCATCATCTCCACAAGAAGACGCCATTGCAGTTACCATTTGGGGTACACTTTTGCTTTACGGTTTGACGACTAATATTTATACAATTTTGGCTATTTATCGAAATACGACGCTACGTAACTCAACTTCATATTGGTTAATGTTCAACCTAGCTGTCTGCGATTCGATAATGATTACAATATCCTTGTCACATTTGTTACCAGCTGTTATTTTTCATGAACGGTATGTTGACGTTGGTTCGTATCGAAATGCATTTGCAATATTTATGTACAACATATTTTGGTATACAGGAGTTCTTGGTTTGTGTGCAATGGCAATTAATCGTTTTGTTTCAATTATGTTTCCGATCAGCTATTCTCGGGTGTTCAGTCGACGAAATACGTACTGCACTATTGGTGCGCTGTATGTCGGAGGATTCTCAGTTGCACTGCCCGCTGCGTTTCCATGCTGTCTAACCGTTTGGAATCACAATTGCTATCTTACGCATTTCGTTCTTGACTCGGCATCAGCGCATTATGGAAATGTTGATCTTGTTCTTAATAGTTGCGTTGTAGCGATAATGTTTATTAGCTATGTAATCATTCTTATACGAGTAAGACATTCACGGCTAGCTTCACAACGACACAATATTCATACGAAATATCGACCAAAAGCAGTGCTACCGAGTGTAGAAGAAAACAATACCGACTCTCGTCAAGAGCCAACTACAACAGAAACGTCCCGTCATCTTCATTCACATCATCATGCATTTGCAATTCACAAACGTGAAGTTCGACTTTTTATACAATTTTTTGCTGTCTCAGTAATATTCTTCGCTACATTTCTTGCTTGGCAAGTAACATTTCGTGTTCTTTCTGGTATCGCTTCGATATGGATTTACTTTGTAATGACAGGATTATTCTTTTTGAACAACGGTACTTCGCCTACTGTTTACGTAATATTCAATCCCGCAATTCGTGGCGAAATCAGTCAACTATTTCCGTTCCGATATTTGCGTAGCCGTGAACTGCTTGGCCGAAAAACTAGAATAATAGTCAACAACGGACCTCTAGTGCGAAAATCAAACGGACCAGTCTTTGATAATCAAGCCTCGTCGCCTAGAACCGGTGGAGGTCGAAACAGTGTCTTTTGGTCGCCGGGTACAGTAGCTCGAATTCGTTTTAAAACAGGACGAAGACTTAGATCCGAACCGGCAGTCGATGAAGGATACATATTTAGGAATGCTAATGCAATGATTGTTAAAGAACAGCAGAATGTCGACAATTTTAATAATAGTGCTGTAAATAATGACAACAACAATAAGAAGAACGATGACAAAAACAGCAGCAGGCAAGAATGTCACCGTATTCCATTGAATAAGGTTGGTGATGACGGTTTAGATAGCGACAGCCAAACCCGTCCGCTTAATACCACTCAATGTCACGTATTGTCATCAGAGAACACTAACGAATGTCGAATGATTGTGGAAGAAAATGACGTTGATGACGATGATAACTGTGAATGTGTCAATGACAAACTGTTAAGGCGTGGATCGCATACCGTTTTATGAATTCATAACAAAATATCCACTGCTATAGTGTACCACAATCGATAAAAGATAAAGGGATCAATAATTGTAATTCAGTTAAATCGCTTTCACATATTTCAGTTTACAGATAAAATTTGAACTCAAATATGGCTGTATATAATTAGTAGTGGAAAATGTGAAAATCGTGATGCCACAAAATTTTTATGCATTATTTCAATAAATTTTGTTTCAAAATTTGTCAATATTCACCTAATAATGTTTTGTACTTCAAAACTTTGGTTAGTTTTCACACCTTTTAATCACGACATAAGCAAATATTTAAGAAAATTCTTTGTAATATTGGTCAAATTTTGTTCTAAATTCAAAAACCTTGAGCGTGTGAACACATAGTTTAAAGCTTGATTCTAGAATACAAGTATCTCGCATACGAGGGGGAAACTCAGTGAGCTTGGTTTCATCAAGTGGCCCTTTTGTGTAATCATTTATAGACAGGCTTTGTGCTTGATTATACACTACACAAAAACCTCTGTAACCCTGAATCATTTGAAAACCCTAAAACCTCTTCGAAACCTAAACCCATCGAAAACAACCGAAAGCGCCCAAATTGTTCGTGCCACAATCTAGATATTTAAAACATCATTTCCAGCGTACCGAAAAACTATATGTAGACATTCGTGGTGCCCTGTACGCAATACTGTAACCAAGATACTGAGGACAGACTATATTCTAACAATCGGGTTTATTGACCCTAAACCCATTGTAAACATCTGAAAAGGTATGAAATATTCTTGCTGGATTCTAGATAACCAAACCATCGTATTCAGCGTAGCAAAAAAGCCATATAAACGATTTGTATGCCCTGTACGCAACATATATTACAAAACTAGTCAATATAGATTTTGTTCTGGAAATCGGGTTCACTGACGCTAAACCCGTGGAACCTTATGAAAAGAAATAACATAATCATGCAGGACCATACATGTTGAATTCTTTTGTGTTCATCATGCTTGATAACCTCATGGGCAGTCGTTGTAAGGTAAAAACATGAATTTACACGCCTAAATTTGAAAAATCAATATTTCTCGCAAAGGGTCGACGAACCGTATTCGGGGTCTCAGCGTCCCAGGGAGCGCTCGAACAAAAAAGTGACAGCAAAGTTGTAGATCTCGATGAGTTGAGTTTGCATTGTAGTCTGGATTTTTCGTCGTGAGATATGGGCTGCAAAAGACTGGTTCCTGTAGGGCCAGAGTTTGTAAAGAACCCTTCAAGTCCTGTTTTTGCCATTTTGACACCGAAGATGGGGTTACCGCTGTTCCCGTTCAGCTAAGGGGCACATCCTCATCACTTTTGCTATCCATTTAATATTATGGGAATCCATCCACCCGAAAATGTTATATGCATGTCAGAAACAGACAAAAAATAGACGTTGCCCCTAGCGCTCCCAGCGGAAACTATGTTCGGTTCGTTCTCTCGGTCTCAACTAGAACCTTTGTTTAATGCCAATCCTGCCGATTTAGCATTGTTACGTCATGCATTCTGATATGTGTAGGAGAGTGAGCCGTCGCACCTCCTCGACAGATAGCTTGCCCTCTCCGGACAGGTAGATTGACCCCAACGGGTCGCGGAACCCCCTCCTCCGCTGTGTTGCCGCCAGCGCGCCAAAGCCATTGGCAAACCCCCCATGCGACCGACTGACGGACGTCTGACATTGAGCATGTATGAATTACATATACATTGGTCGTATCATTGTAGATATTGTAACAGCGTTATCCCGCAAAAAGGATAAGCAATGTCACAGGGAATTTTTACTTCCTGAAATTACATTTGCTCTTTTTCCAGGCGAAATAAATCATGATATATACATTACATACAAACAAAAGCAACACTGTAGTCACTGGTTGGGTTGCGGAAACATGAAACTTATTACTTTAAAGCTCGAAGAAAATTGTGCATTATTCAATTTTTAATAACCTTTTGAATGTAAACAACGTACGACACAATTGAGCTCCTTAGAAATTGTCACTTGGTTTAAAAATGCTGGAATGTGAGTGAAATACATCATAAGATAAACTGCGTCAACAGAACACTTCACTGGAATCACTGGGAGTGAAGAGTGAAGGTATTTAATGAATTTTTACGTCTGATAAATTATATGGCTATGCTATTTAATGAAACAATGCTAATTATTCAGCATAATTAAGCTAAATGAGGTTCTAAAGTATTAAACATAAATTTGGCTTAATATTAAACTAAATTATGCATGAAAACTTAAAATTTAGCAAGCATAACATTACAAAATATTAAGTAGAACTTTCAGTTTTGTTTTTACAACTTATATTATTTAGCATAACTGAGCTTAAATATTAGTCTGCATTAACAAAGCTTAATATTAAGCATCAAATTTTACTGAAACCTTTGCAATAAACATAATTATGCTAAAAGTTAAGTATAAGGCTATGCTTAATATAATAAGCATAAGCATTTTCTGTGCAGGAATAGAACCCGAGTAATACGAATGAAAGCGGCCTGCGCAAACCACTGGACTACCTAATAGCCGTTGCTTGATTTCTTAAAGGCACCTCCCGAAGTGAGTGAATAACAAGGCACTTGCAACTATAAACCGTAACACAAATTTCAATAACACAACAGTTCGCGATTTGCGCTGTCCTCACTAATGGACAATGGGCGCTAAAGGGTTGACATAAATGTTAGAGTCGAAGCTATTTAAGTGCTAAAAGGCCGACAACTGTAAGACGTTTGGATCGACTATTTTGGCCTTAAAATCATAATTTAATTGTTTCTTACTTGCAAATAAGGTTCCTTTGAACGGATGTTACACCAAGTGGTGCAACGTTATATGTTAAGAACAGCTTAGCAAAATAGGTTCTGCGGTACAACCGCGATTTTTATCACGATTTTGGCTTAGACATAGCACATCAGGGACGGCAGAACCTTCATATGGACAGACTTTTGGCATTCGATTTATGTCCCGCTTCTATAGTTGCCGCAAACTGTACCTATTGATACGACAAATACAGCCCTTATCTCCTATGTGCTCAAATGGTTTGCAGTAAATACGATGATACCCACCCACTTATAGAACGAAAAATTCCGCGTTAATAGAAAATCTCAACATTTAGTCTATATATTCAAAATTTAATATTTTAAAGAAAATACTCAGGAAAACATAACGTGCAAAAGGCAAGAGACAGCATTGAAACGAGTATCGCGTTTGGGTTTCGAAAACCTTAAGGATACTTTCTTGAATGCCTGTTGTTTTGAATTTTGAATGAGCGCATATATATTGCAATTTTCCAACTTCACAATAATGGCAGAATCTTTGTCCCTATTTTTACGAATTTTTAGCCCGTCAATTTCAGTCATCAATGACCATGTTACCTTGTTTTTTTTGATTCCCACGATTTACGACACCCAAGACCGAAAATTATAGAACGATTAATTAAAAAATTTTAGTGTATCTGAATGTAACAGTAGAAAACAGGTATTTCCAAGCCGGTAAAGTTATCTGATACCAAGTGTATATTTATGCTTAGACGCATGGTAATATGTACTAGGACCAGTTCTGGCCCTAAGGGATCCCATCTGCACCACTCTGTCTAGAATTGCACGGTGGTGCCCGGACAACCCCGGCTTACACGATTCCCCGGTGGACTCTGGTCAGACCGATAGGAACCGCTTACCATAGTAGGCCGCCGGCGGGTTTACCAGGGTGTTCGGCCTGGCCCCTATAATGGCCCACGTGTCTAGAGGTATGGAGGTCCCCGTGAGGGAGGGTCATCCACTAAGCCTGCTCACAGGTAATAGGGCGGACCCGTCTTTCCCTCATTTCCGGTTATCGAATCCTATGCCTTATGCCAGGGCCGAAATTTCCTGACGGAGGAACCCATTTTGTAAAGATTTTGTTTGATCCTAGTTTGACGCAAGGCCCAGCTGACTAGTCCTTATCAGTCTACGGTATTTGAGGATTATATTGAAGGTGGGGAAATATTTGCCTTGATACACTTAGGAACCTATACGCCGAAACGAGTCATTTGTGGAGCGAGCTTGGGATGCGGGCGCGAGCGGGGTTAGCCGGAGCGTTAAAATTTAGACTGACTACAGGGGTGAAATTGTGTATGATTCGGGTGGGACCTTGGTTTAACTACAAAGGGCGTTAGACCAAACTGTGTTGGGCATACCTTAGAGGAAGTGACGTTTCGTGGCCAGGACCCGAGCCCACGCGCGCGGTCCTGGGCCCAAATGATACTGTAACGATTTGCTTAAATATGATAAAAGTTCAACACCCCCTTCTAAATTTGTTTTCTCTACGCCCCCGTTGGATGACGAAATAATGTCTCATGAGCTCTATTTCGGCTCTTTTCGAAACGCGGAACCCTCGACCCGAAATTTAGTATTAAAGTCCTTGCCTACTGGTTACTTCCACGTTAATGATCCAAGACTCCTACAACATCTTTAGTGCCGCCTTAAGCTTGATCTCGAATTTGCCTTTATTCAATGGTAGAAGCGCGGGCACAGCACTTACGTGCGCGCAAAGTATCCAACGGACACCGCAGCACCCGCAAGGGCTGCCCCAGATCCTATGCCCAAGCGACGTGATCGAAGACTCTGCCACAGACCTGGGCGGATCTCTTCCACGCGTCTGCAGGTCGAAGAGTCCACCCGTGCCGGGCGTAACTACAATTTTTTCCAGTGTACGAAGTTTGTTTCGACTGACATGCGTGCCTTAAAACCAGTAAAAATATTCGAACCGCCGAATAGTAAACGCCTGAACGCCGTTGTTCAGACCTGAGCCCTCAGATTACCCACGCTCTGATCATGTCGAATGCGTGGAATTTGGGCCAACCTAAATTTTCTTTCCTCAATCTGCTCAGTTCACAACGAAGAAGCGCGGGCGCAGCACTTGCGGGAGCGCGAGGCATCCAACGGACACCCCAACACCCGCAAGGGCTGCTCCTATTTCTATGCCTAGGCGAGAAAATTTTAAAACCCTGGGACAAGCCTCGGGCGAGCCTCTTCCACGCGTCCGCAGTCGAAGAGTCCACCCGAGACAACAAAGACTCCCAGGGTGCAGCTGTCGAATTCCTTTTTTCGTAAAATTTGGACCGACAATCTCCTAAGTTAATTTAAACCATGGACGCTGTAATTAGAAAACACCTACTCGAAATTTTAGCGAAGTGCCATCAAACCATCAACGTAACACGCTATAGAACACTGAATAGTTCACCCCCTGGGCACGAACGATAAAAGCGACCCAGGGGGTGGGGAACCAGTCGAGCTCAGGGGTTTCCCTATCCCTTTCTACAATTTTGTTTCACTTTCGATTACAATTTTGCTCCCAAGGTCAACCCTTGCTTCCCCGCGCGGGTGCAGCACTTACGGGCGCGCAAGGCATCCAACAGACGCGCCAGCACCCGCAAGGGCTGTCCCTGTCCTAGTCTTGTGGGAGAATCCGAAAATCATTGACCGAAAGACCCGGGCGAGCCTCTTTCGCACGGCTGCATGCCGAAGAGCCCCCCAGGCGAAACGAAAAGCCGAAAACAAGACAAAAGCGGGAGCGAAATCAACAATGGCGACAACCGCCAAAACCGAGACAAAACCGCCCGCTGGTCGGTGCGGCAAAAATTTTGGAGAAAGATATAACGGTGCTCAGGGCGCCGTTTGCTCATAGGGATATCGGCACATTTTTGCCGATACCTCGAGAACAAAAAACAGTAGGCGGCCGGGGGCAGGACCAGAATCATGCCCTGGCAGGCCGGCTACTGATGAAAATTTGAAATCTAATGTAGCTCCAAAAAAAGAGGCCTGTTAGAGGCCGATTTAGGCATAGAAAACCCGAAATTTTGGTGGCCCGCTTGAATTTAGGGAATCCTGAGCGGACTCGTGGGGGTGGGCTGCCCCGGTTTTCGACCAAACTGTTAGGGGAGAACCCGATAAGTGTCCTGGGCTCCAAAAATCGTGGAATTTAGATTGTTTTGGGTGTCCTTTTAGGCTTAGAAAATTGGAGGGTTAAGCGCCTGTTTGGGGATCCGTAAGTATTTAGGGGATCCAAATTTTTAGACCCGCCGGGGCAATTTGACACCCCAGCAGTGTCCTTAAGAGGGTTCAGTCACCCCTATTCCCCTAAGTTCAGTAGAAAACCCGAAATTTGACTTTTAGTAGCCCACCCTAAAATTGTACCCTAGGGATTTCGCGTCCCGTGATGTGCGCTGTCACCTTTTTGTAAAGCTGAAAATACCTCGTAATCTCAAAATGATCAACTACTCTGTCTACTTCCCATATAAATACATACACATATGTATACGAAATAGGTACAAATGCACGCAGATATGAACGATTAAATTTAATACCATGGCGTGTGCGCTGGGATCGGCCCAGGGTGACCCGTTTTCGCGCACCACCAAGAACCCCTGTGACATCCGTTGGCCCCCGGCCTCTCCGAACGCACACTCATTATACGCAACAAGTACACTAATATATATATATACATAAAACAATTTATGCACGAGTCATTCCATCCAGTGATTTTTTAGAGGATCGACCGGACACCCCTAATAGTTGTCCCTGTCTTTCGTATTTGGTGCCAAAATCAACCCGGGCACCTTCGGGCGGTGGAGTGTGACCTTATAAACGCAATAGAAATGAAATGCAAAGTTTATTTCACAATTAATATGATATCGCACAATTACGCAATAGTTCACACAGAGGTCACCCTCCACCGGTATCCGGCCGTCCATTCCCTTGTTCCCTACGAAATTTGACACGGTTCGAGCGTTTTCTCCTTTTTCATAAAATCGGGCTGT
>JASANE010005356.1:0-57640 GCA_030248225.1 Trileptium ribeirensis | reverse complement strand
AACGAACATTGATTTAAATTTAAACCTTGTTTCCACAATTTTACATGAATAAACATATGCATTTTACATGTTACATCGCAGTATTAATACCTTGTTTACGATTAGATGTGTTAGATGCTGTAAACTGCTTGCAATTGTTTATTATATTGAAATGTGCTGAAGTGTCGGCAGAAAGAGTGTGAAGGTGTAGTGTTTTATGAATCAACCGTAAGATTTTATGACAATGTAGTGCCATGCGGACAAATCATGGCCGTGAAGGCGCGGATAATTTTGGCATAAATACCAAATATCGGGAAAAATGTGCAGAAAATTGGACGACTTCGAAAAAGTTGATGGAAAGTTAGCAAGCGTTAGCGATAAATTGGCAAAATCAGTACCCAAAAATTGGAAAATTAGAGTCCCGCAAAATTTAAAAATTCATTCTTTAGCCAATTTTTAAAACAATGTGGGTTGTATAACTTTCAAAGACACAGCATCAATATCAAAAATATGGAACCGACAAATTATGCTATCGACTAATGCGCGAGGAAAGTTAAGGTGGCCCCACCTACCATCCTATCTTGTAATTTTGCATAACAATAGTTACGAAACGCTTTTTGGTTAATTGAAATTCTGCAAACGGTTTTCGAGAACACATTGCTTGAGACAGAAATCTAGCCATTTTATGTTTGCAAACATTCAAGTAAAATTGCCTAAATTTATGAGAACGAAAATTTCTAATTTTTAGTAAAACCGAATTTGTAGCGAACACCAAGAGCTTAACTGTAGTATCAATTTGTTTCAAGTACTTTTGCATTAAATTTTGTTCGTGAACAAGTGAATCATCCAAATTTAAATAATTCAGCATTTTAGAGAACCGAATTTATGCTAATTGAAAACCCCGAAATTCTGTTCAGACAGAAGGAATAATATACTGGCACTTGGATTGGATTTTGCAAATTTTCTTTTAGCAAACCAATAAAATTTAGCCTTTTTTACGTAATAGAGTTTCTTATTCAATATCGGTTTTTACAAAATCGGATAGATGGTGAAGAAGTTGACTCACGCATATAATGTTTTATGCGTGTGGAATGTATAAGCAGCTGCAATTGCATGACTCATTAATAAAAAAGGAAACATAACGAAGTACATAATTCTGAGAATGGTGAACAAGAATCACATAGGAACAATTTTGTTGAATATTGCTGTATCGTTAATGTACGGAATTACGAATAAAGTAGAATACCTAATAAGTCCCTCACAACTTGTTTTAAAACTATCGCAGTTCTCTGTAGCTTTCACAGACAACATTAGAATTTTTGGCTTGAATTTATTCCACTATTACTTTTGTAAGTAATTAATATTGATGATTCTAGTGGAAGTGTGAGATTCTTTGGAATTGTGTTTGGCCTATCATTCGACAGATTTATACGACGAATGCCATTTTTTAAACTAATTACAAAATGTGTTTGGTGGTTATGTTGTTGTTATCTGCATATACTATATATGATTGGTTTTTCATAAGATACACCAATAGTTTCAGCAGCAGCCCTTAACTGTATATTAACTTCTCTGGCACATATATTAATTCAGTGAAAAGTTAAAAGACAAAAATATGTAATTTTGGGCTTTAAATATAGGGTATGACCGGCTATGTCTCATGTGAAGGGTGGAGCAGTTACTAGTCAACAACGATGTACGTATTTCAGCATGGGACATGTACCCAGAGAAGAATATTACTTTAAATGAAGCAAACATTAATCAAGTATTGACACCAGCAAAATTTCACTATATTTTCCAAAAGCACCATCTTTTCCCTAGCGCAGTGATTTTTACTTATTATTCTTGCCAAGCTTTTTATCTAATGGTGCGTCTGCTGTGAATATTAGGCCAATGTAACTTTCAGGAGCAACCTGACCTAAACCTTGGATGAACAACCAATGGTAAATAATTCTTTATATTACCTAGAGTAAACCTAACGGTTAATACCAATTCACCTTATAAATATCTTTTTATTAAAATTCTCAAATATAAGCACTGTAATATATCTTTGAAGTGTTTTGGAAATGTTCAGTGCTACCTGCAATTCTAATCGGTTATCCAAAATAACACTTAAAAATGTCAACTCAACACTACATTTGAAGAGTTCGAATTGTAATAAAAAATTAAGTAACCACAATCAGGATTGAGTCAGGGTTTTAGCTGATGCAGGCGCAGTTTTCCATCCAAGCATCCAAAAGGTTTCAACGGTTCAGCCAATCCTTCTGTCTCTGTGCATGTGTTTACAACTACTTTCTGATGCAAATTATCGGGGACATAAATTCCACCCGATTACCATCAAACCCAGGAATATGTTATTTGCCGACGTTTGGCAAAATTCTGAAATGTTTCAGTAAACACATATACTTCCGCCGAGTGCTTTCAAGAAATGAACTAACAGGTGTTCTTAGTTCAAAAGCTGCACCTACTAAGACAAAACCTGACAAAAACCCAAGCCTGGTCACTACCACCGAATAATCCAGGGTTAATCGCACGCATTTTTCGCTACCTAAACTTCTGCCCCAATGGCCAAAATCATAGAAGCATTACTAAATTTACAAAACTTGGAAAATCAAAAATTTATTTCGTAATCAATCTTTCATACCTCGAGCCATAGCAAACCATGGCATGGCAACGATAACCGCGATTGCGTTTAAGTTAGATTAATTTCCCAGAATCGAACAACCCTGAGCACTTATAAGTATATTTTCCACCTAGTTAAACATGTTTTTATTAATTTCCAAATATTCCATTCTCCTGTATCCAGGTTATGTGGCATACGTTAAAACGTAAAACTAATAATCTTAACGATTTATATTTTATTAAATAGCTGTGTCCGATTCCATGTCGTTTTAAGTCGTTTCTAGTTTTTAGCCTTTGGTATTCGTTCACTGTAACCTTTACTAATTTAATTAGTTTTACATACTTTTGAGCGTATCCAACCTAGCTAAAGGTGCGATGCCAGCCAATTGAAATGCATAGGAAGCTTTATATGCTTCATGATAATACAACAGGCTGTTCGAACGAAAATTTATTAAAAATTGTGATGACTTTGCTATTGCTTTATTTTATAAAAAACGTTCTAACAAATATATAGGCCATTATCATTTTCGAGTATTCACACTTTCGTCGCAGACTTTGGATGATGAGTTTGTTGCAGCATTGGTTGTTTTTCTCCGCCTTGCGGATGTATGTGTTTGTGAGGTTCCTAAAATACCAAGCAATAACGCCAAGTGACTAACAAGCGTATGATGCGTATTCCCAAGCGATTGGATCAGTTCCGCCGTTAGAGCTGAGTTTTGCTAAAGGTAGCAGTGAATACGCGTTTGTTTATAAGAAAGAAAAAGATTTGGCAAAAACCAATTTTGACGCTGCTTGGATACTCTCGCAGCGAGGCGGTAAGTATATTGCCCAATCAACATTGTTTTTGTGCCTTATATTCAAGGACGGTATTAAGGCTGGAAGAACGATATTAAGACTTAGATACAGGTTGGAAAAAAATTGCCCAAGTGACCTATGGGCGTAAAGACAACCAGTATTATAATTTTAATAGTATGTTACCCTAAATTCGAGAAGAGAAGAAATAATTTTACTATGACAATTAAAACTATTTTTTCGTTTTTGAACTACAATAATCCTTTGAGCGTTATATTTAATAGACCTTATTATTTAAGCTGGTACGAAGATTCTTTTTCTAGTTCTCGTTTTTTGTTTATGTTTCTTCTGTTGAAGGTTGAACAGGCTATCTATACAAACCTATCCCAAAAACCCAAAAATTTTCCCAAAACACGGGATGAATCACAGAACTCTCTATTATACCACTCCCTTCCTTCTACGTCTTTGGTTTTTCTGTTTCCTTGTTTTCAATGGATGCTAATATGCATAATTAGCATCAATTGTTTTATTAGTTAACTAGTGTTAGCTTTTGTTTTTGTTCCTCAGTCAGTTTCCTTCTTGCTTACAAAGGCTTAGCTGATAAAATTTACTTTGGCCGCCTACGCCTAACTGTGGTTTTGTACTAATCGCTTGTCGGATTTTTTTGCCCTACGTAGGTTTAGGGATATTCGAATTTCTGTTTACAAGAGTTATTGATATTCCAGGATTTTTCTTTCAGAAGTACGGTTACTTTTTGCATTTTGGCTACTGATTGCGTTAATTTCGAATTATATGCTTGATTATGAATCTTACACGTATTGAATTTAACGTTTTATCCCGTTTTGTTCTTGGTGGGGTATGGATTTAGATACAAAAGTTGTGACTGAATACTTGGAAGTTGGAAGAGAACTTGGAATTAGTGGATTATTAGGAAGAACCTTGGCGTATTTAGCTATTAAATCTCAAACAATTAGCGTTGAGTTGTGGATATACGGAAAAACTCTGGTGTGTTTTGGTCTATAAATTGAAAACAACGTTGAGGTTGAGAATACTTCACACATATGTACCTACTTACTGTTCTATTAATTTACCTTATTCGTATTATTATTCCTGAATAACGCCTGAGCGAGCACGAACGTTAACTAACCATAACCGTATTGGAAATAACACGCGCCTAGCTGGAGTGTCCGGTAGCTGGAACGTTAATGTCGGAGCTTAATCTTTTTCTATGGCGTGTAGAATCGTGCTTACGCGGCGCTCCGACCCCCAGCGACTACTATAATACACGAAAGATACAGTTTAGGCCACCAATTAAAGAGCGTACTAGTAGCTGGTGTGCGCGAGATCGTGGTGTGGCGTACCAGGGAAGTGGTGATCCTTAGTTTCCTGAGTGTTCCAACTTTGGTTGATTCACAGTGCTAGCGGCTCGGCCGTTCGAAGCTATACCTTTATTACGCTCTCTCTTTATGACAGCAACAACAAACAAGTAGTATAAGCGTTTACTTACTAGTACAACGAAGTGCCACTTTCTAGCCGGATATTCAGTGTTCACGCGCGGGTTCTCAACTATACAACAACAAGGCAAGGCTAGGATAGAGCTTACTCAGGCTAGGTACTACGGCACTCCGTAATTTGATGCAAACAAGGTTATTTAACACGTTTAATAACACGCTACACAATAGTAATTCCAAAAATCCGCAGTAACTTGCCACAATTAAACTACGTATAAACTACCACAGCCTCTGTGAACTTAAGTCTGTACACCACACTGCGCTCAACGCTCATCCTGCAGGATTCTATTACGCAGGATGTTATAGGTCTGTCGAGCAACCAGACTACTAGAATTCCGAATAACAGTTCAGCCAACAGCTGCTAACCTGCAAACCCCAGAGCAGATGTCGTTTTCAGTAGTGAGGTTCGCTAACCACCTTGGCGACCAACATTGAAACAGAAAGTAACCCTTTTAGCGAGCATATGTAGAGTAGCTAATAACTACGCAAACGCAGAGCCTCGATGCTATTAATACAAAATACGCTAGAAACTCCGCTAAACAGCGCGCCAGGACTCATCATCCCGCTTAAAAAATATGAACTACCACACTCATTATAGTACGACGCCCAAAAAGATCCACAAAATTAGCTATACCATCTTCACAAACCACCTAAATTGTATCACTAAAATCCGAAGAAAAAGAGAAAAGAAAATCAAATACAACTATGAACATGAAACTGAAAAATATCCAACACGATAGCAAGCACTACAAAATGTTGACCGTTATATTGTCTATCCACGTCAATATTCACTAGCTAGCTCGTCCCTGTCGCATTAAATCCAAAACATCATAATAATCATCATCATATCATAATTCAAAATTCGATACGAGAACAAAATAACTAGTTAGTAATAATAACATCGCACGTAGGCGCTAGCAAACAGTACCCTGTGCTGTATTAAAATATACGCGCTTGCCGCGAATATAATAATATATAATTATATATTTATTATATAATTTAGGAAGAAATTTAAATGAAAAATTTGAAATAAGAAAAGGGGTGGAATATTGGGGTGTGGTTTGGGGAAAATATAAAGAGGGGAATGGTGAAATTTTATTATGGTAAAGGGGGTAGGTAGGGGAGTTTGTATTTTAAATTTGAGGAGTGGGGGTTAAGATTTGATAAAATGGAAGATATTTGAAAAATGTAAAAAGTTGGAAAAAAATGGGAAATTTGGAAAGTAGTAATTTATGAAAAATAGAGAGATGGGAGAAGGGTGGAGTAGATATATGAATAGGGGTGGTAAGGGAAAAAGGATATAAAAATTTGGAGGATATTAGTTAAATTTTGAGGGCATGGGGGATAGTTGAAAAGTGGAGAAAAATGAAGAAAAAGTGAAAATCCAGGAAAAGGAAATTTATAGGAAATAAGAAGAAGGGGAAGTAAGGGGTTTAATATGTGGTTGGGGGTAGTAATGTGAAAAAGATATGAAAATTATAGGGAGATTGGTGGAGGCTTGGGTGAGAGGGAGGGGTTTGAATTTTGGCTGAAAAAGTGGAAAAAGGAGAAAAACTGATTTTGGGTAAAATTTTGGTTGTGGGTAGAAGAAAAGGGTTGGTTAGGTATATATGTAAGAAAAAGGGTGGGGAAAAGGAAAAAGTGGGTTTTATATAATTTTATATAAGAAATTTAGGTTTTGGGGAATTTATGAGTATGGTTGAATTTTGATAGTTTTATAAGTTTTATTATATTTTATACATTTATAGAAAATACATAGCTAGTGATTGAATTTAGTAACAAGTCACACAATTTTACGTAAATATGCGCCTATATGCCATGCCGAGGGCGACAGAGAATACCAGGGCGGCGTGGAGGTGGCCTTTATACAAAAGAAAAAGAAAAATTTTGTGGTGAAAAAGGCACCAGCCCCAACAGTTAACATAAAGAAAATAATTAGCCTAATTGTAAGGAAAAGGATAAGGTAATTAAATAAACGTACTAGTCGATCCGTCCGGCGGCTACGCACCAACCCAAAAGGGAAAGTAATAGATATCAATTACTCAGGATCTATCAGTGAACCGTCCGGCACTGGTAGCTCTAAGGAAACTAAATAGCGTAATTTTAAGGAAGATATTAAGGTACTTAGATAAACGTACGGATCGTACCTTCCGGCGATCTTGTACCATCCTCAAAAAAGTAAATCATAAGGAAGTGCAGGAGTAAATCTGAGACAAATGTTAAGGTATTCAAATAAACGTACGGATAGAACCGTCCGGCGGTCTCGTACAAACCTCGCATGAGGAATTGGTAATACATACCCTAACTGCGAGTAATAAATAACGTAGCTAGAATAATAGTGCGCTCAAAACGTGAGTCTGAGAGAAAATATTTGGTACAAGGTGTAGTTATAGAAATCGAGTGTTGTCAAGTTGCCACAAGTTTTTCATTCACGGAGTGTCGAGAATAATTGGAATTCAAATGTTAAAGTGGCGAAACTAAGTATAATGGAAGTGACCAAATACTCGGAAGTCATAAGAACAATACAAAAAGTATTTAAAGAAAAACTGGAAAAATGAACGAAACGATGGTAGCAGAACAAAAAGTATGACAAGTGGAAAATGGAACGTCAAAACGTACGGATGATAAGCAACAATTGAAATGGAAAAAGTAAGAAGTAGAAATTTTGAAAGAACAACAAAAGTATTATGGAAACAAATACAAGAAGGGAACTATGTAATCCTGGCATGGGAGGACGCATGCAAAGAAGAATAGAAAGCAAACCAGAGATTACAACGGATCATTGAAGAAAATGAAAAAATAATTCAAGCGGAACAACGACAAAAAGAAAGCACACAAAAGTTACATCAGACCCAAAACGAGTTAACGAAAGGAAGAGAAGAAGCATTAATGAACCAGGCACAAAGAAATGAACCAAAAGGAAAAGGTCTAATAGAACAAAGGCTAAAAGTGGAAAAACAAACACGGATTGCAAGGACGAAAAGTCATAACAAGGCAACCGAAACACAATTCCCTCGAGTACCATACGATATTCCGGCAAAACTTTCAGGCAAAGAAGTAGTCTGTTAGGACGAAATACTTCAAGATAAATTGAAGATAAACGGATATCAATTGTGGCGCGAAATGTGCTATTTCGTGACACAAATAAACACGTCCTTAATCGAAATAATACCGGATAGAAATATGGAAAATATTGTGGATGGATTACAACAAGATTGGACAACAATCTTACAAGATCAAACAACAACTAATGAAGGAAAGGTACTACAAAAGAGCGAAGCAAAGATCCGTACAACATGTCGAGAACTGGGAAAAACAGAAAAAGAATATCGACAAACACTACGACAATATGTAAAAATTGACCATAAATGGCTTAAAAACGCAATAAAGAACACGTTGAGTCAAGTCAAATATTTACCGGAGATAATGGCGATACCATTGGACTATGCGGATATAATGGAAAATCAAATACAATATACAATAAAGCATAATACAAAGAGTAGACGGTCTCAAAATAATGGTAAGGATGACAGCAAGAATATTCCAAGACACTGAGATGTGGGCTAATAATGGAATAGCATTTAGCAAAATATTTGGTACAAGGTGTAGTCATAGAAATCGAGTGTTGTCAAGGTGCCACAAGTTTTTCATTCACTGAGTGTCGAGAATAATTGGAGTTCAAATATTAAAGTGGCGAAACTAAGTATACTGTAGGTGATCAAATACTCGGAAGTCATATAACAAGGTGCTTACATAATACATTACGTGGAACCGAACTGCATTATCAATTGTTGTGCGATTTACTAACGTTGACTTCTAATTTCGGCTGGTTTGACTTTATATGGGAAACACGTATCGAGCAACTCGAATAGTCACGCAGCAACGTATAAGAACAAGAAATACGCTGATCTAGATAACGCGCGCCAAGGAGCAATCAATAATCCCCACAGACATACTACTAGCCACGCGTACGGACCACACATCTTCGAGTGACGAATCCGAACCAATTTAATAATCCGATAGCCGCCATAAGAAATCATAGTCCAACCCCCACCCCCATCAAACCAAAATGAAATAACATGCTGACCACGATGTCGCGTAAGTGTGTGGAACAATTTTAATAAAATAAGTTGGTCAGTATTTTCACAAAAATTGAAATGGACCCACTCCCAAATAAGGCATAAGCCAAAATGAAAATTACTTATGTTGTAATAAAAATTAGTAGTCCACATAATCGGGACGAATTACATAAGTCCAGCCTAAAACTTAAAATATCAAAATGCCACTCCTAAGAACGCCACCTGGAATAATCGCACAGAAAGACTTGTCTGTCAAACCCACAAATACTAATAGCGACGATCAAATGTCGAACAATACAACAAAAGACCTTGAAGAAATAATGCGCGAGTTCGACCCAAATACACCGGAATCGAAAAGAAATGAACAGGAAAGCTGACAACATATACCGAAACGTTTCATGAAGAAACAAGCACAGAGGAACTGTTTTCAAATATGAGAAACCCGGAAAAATATATCCGGAGTACCATACAAAAGCTGCAATGCCAAAAACAAAAACAATTACGGTTCGTAGAAAGGCATGCAACATTAACAGAGGAATTACAGCAATTCTGTCAGAATATTGAACCGAGCGAACCGAAAATTCCGTTGGCTCAGTCAAGAACGGAATCGCGAAATACGGACGATGACGAAATAAAGGTAATTCGACAAAATATGGGCAGTGAACAAGAACAATCGAGAGGGAAACCAAACTAATTATCGACCAATATTTGTAATTCAATCGTAGAAAACGATGGACCCTTTAATATGGGTCAACAATATACAACACCGCCGAGTAGCAACAACGCGGAACAAACGAAAGTAATAAAAATTACGAGTAATGATCAAGCAACAACCAACGTGGAACGGAGTACGATGGAAGTTCAGCAAATATCGGAACAACAACAACAATCAGTGACAAGCAATAAAATAAATGGAATCCAAAATGGAGCTCAAACCGAAACGAGCCAAATGGATGTAAATCAACTTCACTTCGGGGCAATCTCGATACAATTAAACGTGTGTCGAAATCAAAACAATGTTAATCAATGTAATACGAATTGTAATCAAAATGGTATAAATCGAAATGAACTTGGTCAGACACAAATGCAAAGCAACCAAATCGACTCAAACGATGATCAATGGAGTATGCAAGGATAACAAAGTAATACAAACCAAATAGATCCAAATCTAACTATGACCAAATGAATTGCAATCAATGCGGTATCCATGAACAATTAATTAACATAAACCGAGTACAGTCCTATACGAATTACAATCAAGTGCCAAACCCAATACAAGTCAACAAGCAACCCAATCAAATGCAAATGGGTGCAAACAGAGAACGAGGTAGTACAAGTGAGATGACGAACGTATGGAATCAAATACGAGTACCACACGTAATAAATAATGGTACAACCCAAATGGCGAGCATGTACAATCGAATACAATTTCCGCATATAAAATTTCCGGAATTTCCGGAATTGTGGCGCTTTCTAAACAATGAATACTTGGAAACAACATCAAGGAATACCAAACGGTGCAATTCAAAACGGGGCACATCAGTATTACGGTACAGCACCAATAGCCTCACAAGGCAATCAAACACCATTCGTTATGAATAATTCAGTGATCAACCCTGTAGTACCGCTAGCAACGGCAACACCATATATGTGCCAGTACCAACAACCACAGCAGTCATGGACGAATCAAAATCAAGGTCAACAAAATAATGCCTAGTAACTTCGAACCAACAATTAATTGAGGCGTTGATCAAGGCAACCAATCAACCAAAGAATCGCGGCAAATACCAAACATAATGCAACAACCGAATGGCCAAGCAATTTTGGTAAAAATGGAAAATGAGGTGCGCAACTTACAATCGTACAAAGCGAAATGAGCTTTGAAAATTAGAAAAAGTACTGGCGCAAGTTGATATTGAGGACGAACAAGAAAAGCTTCGAGTATTCAAAACGTAAATGCTATGGAAAGCAGAAGAATACTTAGAAGTGCTGACACTCGAAAAAGCCAAAGAATTGTATAATTACGACGATTTGATCAAAAAGTTTAAAGAACGATTTGACGTACCAAAAACATTGACGAATCATATGAATAAATTGCAGAGCTTAAGACAAACATAAACAGTCAAAGATTTCGTAGATGAATTGCGAGTCTAAGCAGCACGAAACCTAACTACGAAAGGTGTGCCCGAATCAATTGTCCTCAAATCAGCATTAATAACGGGACTAAAGGATGTGACCCGAAACCGTTTATGTGCAACGAAACAAGAAACTTTCGTAACATTATCAGAGAAAGCGGAAGCAGTCGAAAGCCTAAATGAACAAATGACCGAAGGATTACAAGGTTCGAACGAACAACGACCAAAGTATCGTGAAGTACAATCAAATAGGCCAAATCAAATCGTAAGAGCGAGGCCAAACATCAATCAACAAATGTGGCAACCGAGAATACAAAGGCTACAAACACAATGGCGCCCACAAAGGTGGAATAACCAACCAATACGACCTCAACAACAAATGGCACAATCATGGGCAATGCCAATACCCATGACGCCAACGCAGATGGACGCGAATTACCCTCAACCAATACAACCATATTGTGGCCAAAATTATGCAACATCCAACGCCACAAGCGATGTATTCAATACAAGCACCACAACAAACAATACAATCTCAAATTACTTGGCAACATCAACAAAGAATGCCAGCACCAGTGGCAAATCAACAGGCACAAATCCGACAATCGTTAATGAATGAAACACCACCGAAATGCAACAAACGTGGAAGGTTGGGTCATCAAACGGAGCAATGCTTCTCAAGAAATCCCGGTCAAAACACAAGGGAGAACCAAAGAACAAATCAATAACAAAATCAAAATCGTCACAGAGTAGTACCGAGCCGACCGAGTCTATCAAATGAAGAAACAAGGAACAAATTATCAAAATCGAGCGTAGTGGAACGACAACAATGCCCTCAAAACGAATCGGACAAATTCTAAGACATATCAATGTATGAAAAGAAAACAAAGTTTATAAAAGTGAAGAAAGTTATCGTAAATCGCGATTATCAGCGAGGACAATGTGAACTAGTCGGTAGTGGAACTACATTTGTGAGCGGAGCTTGGGCTGTGGCATTACGAATGTACTCAATTTTATGTTCTTGTAACTACATTGCATAGGGCTTTATCATTGGTAAAAATATTATTCTTGATTTGAATTCTTCGAGCCAAAAAACCCTATAATGGTTTGATCGAAACGATTCTATTTCAATAAATAACACAAATATTGCAAAATTTTCTATTTTAGCTGCATAAGCTTAACTAATTAGCTAATTACTAATTAACCACTCAAAATTTTTTAATCCCAAATATCAGGTTCACACTCTGACATGATAGGCTTTCAAACAAAAAAAGTTTTTTTAAATCGGTTCAGTGGTTCTTGAGATCCGTCGGACCGAACGAACGAACGAACGGACGGACATCGACCTTTTTACTACCAGACAGAAAATATAAACGCTTCGCTTCGCTCCACTCAAAAGTATTTCAGACATTTGCCACTCCGAGAAACAGCATTGTGCGCAGTGGGATTTAATGGCGAATTAGCGGAGAAAGCAGTGAGCTATTTCTTTTTGCAAGTCCACTTGGAAAAGAAAATACAAAAAATCCGATTCATTGTAATTAAAAACTTTCCAAAAATTGCGATATATGGACACGACTTCTTGGCAGGTTTCGAAGTAGTAATCAATTATCAGCAACTGAGAATCAAAATGAACAATTAACCGATATCTCATAACTATCGAATCAATGAAATGGGAACTGTCAAAGGAATGGAAGATAATCAGATTGAAATATGCAAATGCTCATACAAACAAACAACACCACCACCAGTTTATCGAAGCTAAATTACAAGACGGAATAAATGACGATGATACAATAGTAGTGGAACTCTTGATAAAAGAAAGTAATGGCCTAGGAATACCAAATAGTGTGATCAAAGGGGAAAAAGGCAAAATCATGGTACCAGTATGCAATCTGAACACGATAGAAATGGAGATCATCGAAGATCAACCGCTGGTACACAAAGTAGATGAAACAATTATAAGAACAGTGGTCAATGAAGAAAAAGCTCAAAGAGCAATTGATCGATTCGAAAAGAAACAAAGAGTCAACTAGAAAAAGAAAAAGACTACTCAATATCGAACAGTTCCAAGAGCAAATAATACGCCAAACGAAGCACATGAACAATCTCGAATTACCAACCGAAATTGATCTCGAAAATTCGGTTACTGACGAAGAAGGGAAGGCGTATTTAGCAACAGTACTGCACAACTATCAAGATGTGTTTTCAAAATCAGATTTTGATATTGGTATCAATACGCAATTAGAACATTATATTCAAACCACAGTCGATAAACCGACACAACAACCACTACGACGTTTACCGTATGTCGATGGAAACCAAGCAAGAAAACAAGTACAAGAAATCCTTGAACAAGGTGTTATTAGAAGATCATATAACTCGTGGGCTTCATCGATCGTCCTAACTAATAAAAAGGACGGAACAAAAAGATTCTGCGCGGATTGCAGAATGTTTAGTTCAGTCACGAAAGGAGACAGTTTTCCATTGCCAGGAATTGACGAAATATTAATGCATTGCGCGGAGCAAAGTATTTCTCAACCTTGGGGCTAAAATCGGGATATTGGCAAGCTCCAACGAACGAGCCGGACAAAGAAAATACAGCATTCATATGCCACGAAGGATTGTTCGAATTCAACGTTATGCCCTTCGGATTTACGAACGCACCCGCAACGTTTCAAAGAATGATGCAATTAGTTCTAGGAGGCGTTCTGATGGAATCATGTCTATGTTATCTAGACGATGTCATAATATTCTCGACATCATTTTGGGATCACTTGTACGATATTAACGAAGTATTACAACTGCTACGAGAAGCGAACCTCAAGGCAAAAAGTGTGAATTTTTAAAAGAAGAAATACCGTTCCTAGGATACATAATATCAAACAAAGGAATATCAACCGATCCTGGAAAGATTAAGAAGATTCAGAACTTCTCAAGACCGAAAACAACGACACAACTCAAAAGCTTTCTTGGTTTAACGGGATATTATAGAGAATTTGTACCTGATTATGGAACGATAAGTTCGATAAATAAGAAAGATATACAGACTCAAGCAAACATGGCATTGGATATATCCTAGCTCAAGAAGACGAAACTGGAAGCGAACACGTAATCCATTACGGTAGCAACAAACACCGGGATGAAGAAACTCGATACTCAATTACGGAACAAGAAGCTTGACAGTAATCCGTGCAGTCAAACATTTCCGGCCGTATTTATTGGGAAACCACACAACAATTATCACGAATTATACACCGTTGGTCCAAATTCTCAACAAGAAACGACCGCTAGAACAAATGACCGTGCGATTAGCCCGAATAGACAACAAGATTCTCGAGTACGCATATACAATCGTATACAAACCGGGACGGAGCACCATAATCCAGACTGTATGTCGAGACCACCAGTAGTTCCTGGAACCGAAAATTTGGAAACGGAGGAACAAGAAACAAAGAACCGATATAAACCACTAACAGCCAAAAAAATTATCGGAAATCAATAACAGGGGATCCACATAAGAACGAAGGAAGCCGAAAGAAAGAAACAAAAGGATCATGAACTTAAAGAAAGCCAAAAGAAAAGGAACTAAAGAATCCAAAAGCACCCAATGGCGTCGATATATCAACAAAAAACCTATTCGGAAGAATCATTGATATTCGTAATAGAAATACAATTACAGTCAACCCAAGAACAGAAAAGTCAATCAAAATCAGACAAAGAACTAATAATTGGCGGTGGCAAGAAAAAGAAAAGTAACCAAAAATATGAGTCAAACAAGGAATGAGCCTAAAAGAGGTGTACCTCAAGAAGAAACACCATTGAACAAAGACACAATTACACTTAGCGATAGCGAAGAAGAACCGGTGGTCGAAACAAGGAACGAAACATCAGAAGAGGATAGTATACTCGAACTCTTCAATGATAAATAGCAAACCGAACAACCGTTATCACCAAGGCGGAAATTACCGATACTTACATATTGGATGATGGGTGTACGTATTTTTGCCTATACGCTCTATTGGCATAGCAATCTTAATTTAGAACCTTGAATTAAGCGATGAACGTGGATTAACCACACTTGCCCGTCTACTCTCACCGGCGAATCACTTCAGCCAGTTGAAATAATTGAAATAGCTTAATATTATGATCTCACGAGTATATGGGAATTAGGTGACAATTGGCAGTTGTTATTTATCGCAGGATACTAAACAGGAATCGTAGGCTGTAATAGCATAGCTAACAACTTCTGGGCTGAGGAGTACTGCAAAAATTATATGTTAGTGTTTGAACGACTAGCTTTATCTCACTGGGCAATATGTAAATTGTTAAGTAGATGTGAAGAAACAACTGTTAGAAATTATTAAAGCGCTAACCCAAAGGTACCGGAGTGAACCTAAAGACATGAGAATATTTTGTTTTTATATTATACAGATTGCATCAAGAACGGCGCTGAACCTATAGTTTAGTTTATTAGGAGATTTTGATTACGAAATTTAAAACTTATTATAAATTTCGCCATGCAGATATCCAGAAAACATGAAAACTGGACTTGGATCCCAGCAATAATTAGCTGGAACCGAAACTCGACGGGTACTCCCTGCTATGTGGTGATACCTTACACGCACTACAACATCGTAATGAACAAAATATGCACATTTCTTCCGTTCGGCCTGCGTCGTTAATTTCTTGATGGATTTGCTTAGTTCTTTTTCTAAAAGTTGCGGTCTTTTTTGTGTTCCGCTAGTACATATGCACAACGTAATTTCCTGGTACATAGATGTATCAAGATATTATTGATGTATAGAAATTTTAATTGCAGTACCTACTATACCATAACCATATTTGTTTATCAGATACTGTTGTATGTTTATGGAGCGAATTTCGATTTTACTTTATGTAACACTTAATAAACAGCATACTAGCAAATGTCTCACTAACCGTTCTGAGGGTCTTTAATGCATTGACTTGCGACAGTAATTATATAAATAAAGCATGTAGACATTGTAGGAATTTATTTTAAAAAAATTATACTCGTTATCACGTTTTAAGCTCATTTGTAAGTTAAGAAAGACTGCTTTTGTAGAAACGTGCTAAAGCGAATAATTCCATTATTTATTTGGAAAAGATCTTATCATGGATAAAGTAAAGGTATAAAAATCATCATATTTCACGGGTGTATATATAGTTTTCTGTATTTTCGCCATCACCACAAGTTTGAAAAAATCCTGAATCTATTTTATTAAATTGTTTACAAGACTTTCAAACTTATTACTTGAAAACGACCACAACAATAATTTTAGTTAATCTTTGTAACTTTATTGCGGAGGCTGATTTATCAATGCTAAAATTTGTGCCAGTATTATTTGAAAAATTTTTTATGCATGTGTTGTCTTTGCTAAACTATCATCCAGTTTCACGTATTGCCACGCTTAGGATATATATACACAGGTATCTCACCGTGTAGTTCGATCGTACAAATCAAGCGATTTATGCGATATGATTTTGAGTTTATAGAAGCCAATAATATTAATAATGTTGTGTAAATTGATTAAATAGTTGGGCAACCAGTGATCAACTATTCTAAAATATGGATGCATTGCTCGAATACGAATCTGATAGTTCATCACTAAGTGACAATGACGCCTCGGGTCGAAGCTACCTTGATCTTCAGTCACCATCAACATCTGCTGCTTTGAATTTGGTGCCGTCAGTGGATTTAACTCCCAGTGTTTCAATACAGGTAAAATACTATTTCTTAGCCTTTTGTTTGCTGGTGGTAAGTTGACAGTGGTTACGATCATACACGATGCTATATGCTACCAATATATAAATATTATTGTTTCAGCTACGACTACTGCAAAACTCCAACATTCAACCGAGTAAACTCTGTTTGCGTATTTGTTTGCTATCACGTGTCCGTCAATGATACGTTTGTGTTTCGGCCGTCTGCATAGTCGTTCGTAGCGATAACCATAAATGTTTTAGGATCTCGATTACACAGCAAGGTTTTTATATAGCGGCATTGAATACAGTAACTTTACGGAAAGAGGATTCGGAAGGTGGTCTCTATTTCGAGATATAGGTCGCGAATGATAGATACCTGGATTGGTAAAATTCCAAACATTGCACCCCTGACCCTTTGGGGGGCCATCTTGACTTGGTCGACGTGGTTGGCGAGGTTAGTGCATGCTGAAAGGGCACAAATAGACTGAACTTGTGACCATATAAAAATTTGTGAAGATGTTGGTATCTGTTGATGAGTTTTGATCACCACAGATGGTCAAAAAGGAAGTTTTTACGATTTTTGCAGCTAGCAAGGTCATTGGCTGAAGCTCCGCTGGATTCGCTCTCTCTGTATCAAAAATTTGCCATGTTTGCCCCTCTATATAAGCGAAAATCCCATGCCTGAACCCAAGTTTTAAAATTCAATTACTAGGTATACTATACCTAAGTTGGTTTTTCCAAACTGCTTCGAAAGTATTTGGGCGAACCGACTTTGGATCATCTGGGAAGGAGAAATTAGGTTTCACCCAGTTCGACCTGGGGGTAACAAAGTCGAACTAGGGGCTGAAAAACACGGAATGTTATAAATAACAGAATTACTGTAAATATACAAGATTGCACATTATATATCAAACCCTATCGACTCACTGTAATTTTTGTGTTCTTAACCCCATTTGGCAAAAAAATTTGGGGATTTTTAGAGTTCTATAAGAGAAAAACTAGCATATTTTTCGTATCGCAGAGAGAAATTGGCATGTTTTCTTTAGGCATAGAAATATTCCTCTCCTAACACTTTAAGATACGATTTTAGCAAATTTGGGCGTTTGTTACCCACCTAGTCGTAAAACTACAGAATACTGACACAGACACTTATATAAAACGATTCATACATAATAACTATATATATAACTTATTACGGTATATACATATATTTTTGTATATAGATAAAACATTGTTCCCGAAGCCCGTATTGCCAGAAACACGCCAGAACACAATTTATACTCACAAACATGTATATATAAAATATTGTTCCCCGTATTGATCTACTGCCCCCGAACTAGGGGTCATACCTGATCCCGAAGCCCCTATTCCCAGAAACACGCCGGAACACCAATGAAATATTTATACTTACAAACAATGAAATATCATAGATATCCAAGGTCCATTGGCTTGGGGGGGGTAGATGGTCTCTCAGCGGGGGAGGGTGGGGCAGAACTCCGAAAATTTGAGATGTTCAGAATTTTCCATAATTTTGTTAAATTTTTGCCAATTTGCATCATTTTACACTACTATGTTCCCCATTTTATGTCGGTGTTCTACAAATATTGCCCCAATTCATGCCAATTTTCTCAAAATATTTCGCGCTACTTGTGGTGCGGGTGGTGACATTTGCAGGTTGGGGCCTGATCCGCAGGGGTAGCCCCCTATCATGCCTATGGACACCTGTGCGTTATGTTTGATATTATTTCATAATTTAGCTATGAATGTGCTCTTAATATTGCTAACTCTTATGGAGACAATATCTGAGGGGTGGTACGTCAATATCTTGGCGTGAAAGTTTTCGATGGGGTCTGTAAATTTAAACTCCTGAGTTCATCTAACTAATAAACCAGACTTGCTGTCTGATGTGTTCATCTAAAATTAATGGCTGTGTAACAGCAGACATTCCCAAATAAACAAGAATATTGTATTTAGAGCAAGGTTGTATCGCAACTTTAGGCCTCACTGAACATTATATGCTACACGAAGACTGTATTCTTTTTACCAGATCTAGCGCTGAAAGATAAATGAGTTTTGTTAATTTGAAGCGACATCAATCACAGCAAGTTATTATAGGACAAAATGCTGTCGCACCAGAGCCATTGCGAAATGTGTTTCAAGCGGAACTTTTCTCACAAGGGTTTTATGTAACATGTAACTATCATTTTGATGCTCTTTTGAGAAATCGTTTTATCCATTTCAGGCAGACATATTTCCAAAAAATCCGTGTCAAAATTTGTTTTCGCGTGTGGCGATATATTGAAAACACTCAGTATTTTATGAAACTTGCTTTCCTGTGCATAGGGAGGATCCTATTTCTTCATAAACCTTTATGTTGATCTCCACGGATGTCTGCAATGACTGTGCTAAAACTAATATATATTATCGTAACTAAATTGATATCTTTTGTATACTAATTGTTTAAATTTTGTCTGATGGCATGAACCTGGGGCCCCCCTCCGAATTAGGAGGGGGGTCCGATTTTGCTTAGGGGGCTTGAAAATGCCTGGCGGCCGTACCACCCCTCCAATTTGGAGAGCCCAGTAATTCTAGAACATTGTATAAAAATCTGAAATATTTGCATGACTGTGACTAGTATGTCGAAATATGTAGTATTATATATACAAAAAATTATTCCCCCACTTTGATATTTCTTGCAGGAAGATGATGGGACGCGGAGTGAGTGTGATGGTGCTCGCCTTCTCCGTTTCAAATTCAGCACCTGAACCATTTTGAAGCAGGGAGTAACCGGAATTCCGGTTCCGGCTAAAATCGCGTTCCGGTTGCGGGTCCGGCAAAAGGCAAAATCCGTACCGAATCCGGAATTTTGGTTTAAAAATTTTGTTTGAAATTTTGCAAATTTATATTTCATCTGTGGTCCAGACGTATGCAATATACACACATTGATCAAGTTCTAATACAACCAAACAAATGAAAAGATATACTCAGCAAATGCGTGAAACGTAACCAGGACACATAATTTCAGAAGAAATTTTCCATCTTAACCTGCAGAAGTTTGTTAGCAAAACAAGGCCTGGTCGATGCTTGTAGCATCTATTTTACACATACAGAGGTGTGCGAGATGTTAGAATTAAACCGGTCCAGCTCGGTAACAGAGTATGGATTATGTAGAAGTACTTAGCTGTAACCTTAACTAATATAAATGTCGTCAAGCACCAGCCAGTTCCGCTGTAAACTTTGTAAAACAGTTTATATTGAAGTAAAGTAACGTATCTACAACGCTACCAGAAACTGCCTTCTTGGCAATGAACTGTATTTTTTGAAACTGTGCTAGCAGTATCGCGTGTTGTCTCATTAATAGCATTCTTATTTGAAAGTTATCATCTAACTGACGGCTACTGGTTGCCCAACGCTAACCTAAACAGTGTCTCTAGTACTGAACAGAAAATTATGGTATATACCTTCTGTTATTTTCTTTTAGAATTATATAAACCAATAATTTCAAGTTTCCTACAGAATGACATGTAACAAACATTATGCGTAGTAAAGCGAAGCGATTGGAGAAAGTTTCATATAACTGACGGCTACTGGTTGCCCAACGCTAACCTAAACAGTGTCTCTGGCACTGAATAGAAAATTATGGTATATATACCTTCTGTTATTTTCTTTTAGAACTATATAAACCAATAATTTCAAGTTTCCTACAGAATGACATGTAACCAACATTATGTGTAGTAAAGCGAAGCGATTGGAGAGAGAGCGAAAACATTTATTATACGCTCCGTGCGTTATAAACAAATTCAGTTTGACGCAATAAACGTAAAGGTGTATAGTGGAAAAATTTGGCTCTTAGAGTCCAAAACCGACATATTGATGCATAAATAAACATTATTAGCTTCCTCAGTCTCTTTAAAGTTCCAGAGAGGCAATAATGCCATCGCGATGCATTAAGTTTATTATAAAGGTAATTTTTAATACATTATAGATCCATTGTACCTTCATTTCCTCTTTCATCTGCTTTGCTATGTATAGGTTTTGAAAACCAGGTTGCTGATCTGGTTTAAATGGAAGGCCCCAGTTGCTGCTTCTGGTTCCGGTAAATTTCGGTTTCGGTTATTTCCTGTTTTGAAGCTATCCAAAGGGCAATAACGCCAACAATACACTAAAATCAACATTGCAGCCAGTTTTAGTCTGTTATTTCTTTTTTGGACGAAGAAAACGGAAGATTTCGAAACATAAAAATATTTGTTAAAAACTTTCAATACAAATTAAAATTTAAGCGTCATTTTGACTCTCTATGTACATACCGCGTCTGGCATGGCACACAGCACGAATCAGAATATTATTGGTTCAAGCCCTCAAGATCGCCCAGCTACTTTTTTGCGCAGTTAGAAAATAAAATAATTTTCGTTTTCGAGTAAAAATTGTGTATTTTTTACTATTTGGGATAGCAATTCCCAAATTTTTCTGCGTGGGGTCAAAAACCGTTGTAAATTTTCATCATTATATATCCATAATTGCAGCCAGTCGTGAAGTTCACATATTTTTCGTTTTTGACTGTTGCTAACCCAGGTACTTTCAGCTTCGTCCGTTCCGAACAGGCAGAAATTCTATAGGGTAAGTGTATGATTTCGATAGCCCGGAAGAGCCATTCACTGATATTTCTTCCAGTGGTTTGTCTTATGAACCGAGTCACACTAATAATTCTATGCCAGTATACATAATTTCTTTTCTTGAAAGATTTAATCTTATACATTTCATATCACTTATATAAAGTATCGAACAGTCGACTAATTTTTATTTAATATATTTACTATACTGAAGGTTTTCCTTTTCGACTTAGAATGCCTCGTACTAAATCGTTTTACACTTCTCGTTACGTTACTCAAGACTGTTTCGCACATAGTGTTAGCATTACATTCGCCGTTCTCAAGCCTCGCCCAAAGTGATTTAGCTTTATTTTCCGTTTTAAATGCAAAACGTGATATATTGTTTGCATTGCCATCTTTTAACCATAAGAAGTTTTCGGCTGATTCCGTATACGTAATTGATGAAAATAGTGTATTTAAGTCAGTACCACTTGGAATCGTTGACGCAGCCCAATACACGTGATATATTTATGTAGTTTTTGTAGACTTCTGAGCCTCAGTTCGTGTGTTGAATTGGTAGATTTGAAATATTGATTGATTTGAGATGATTGGTAATAATGTGTCATAATTCAATGAAATTTTATCATTTGTTTTAGAAAGATAAATCTTCCTTGCAGCTCATAGATCCTTCGACAAAAGAACTTCATTTCAACCCAAAGTATGAGCAGCTGTTTGCGCCTGAGGTATGTGCCTGATATATATTGACATATTTATATTATTATAAAGCTAATTTAGTAGTAGTTGAAAGCGACGTAACCGATTTTAGAAGACTCGGTGTGTTTTGTCGAAACGGTGATACAAACCACATTTTAAACATGTCAGTTACGCTCTGGCACATCTGGGTTTTAATTTTTATTAAATCGTTCAGTAGCATCGGAAGATCGTACATATGCCGAAGGTAAATATAAATACCATATTAACATTTCAGCATGGTTATCAAGTGAGGCTGCAAAAAATTTCTCTATCCCAATGCTTTCAGGATCGATGCTGCAGGAAAATGATGAGCCTCTTAGGTTTTCATAGTATATGTTAGATAGCCTGTAAATTATTTCTTTCTTGTAATACTCAATATTTATTACATTTTCGGCCCATGTCACCTTTAGGGACTGGACGTTATAACGTTACAAAATAGAACAGCTTAGGCTTAGTACATGGCTCATATAGAAACCTCAGCTTAGGCTAAGACTAAGGTTTAGGCTTAGTATATCGAGAACTGCATAGCACGCAATTCATTTAAGCCCTAAAGGTTACATTGGCTACATTTTCTATCAATTGACAGTTTTTGCGTATAACAATATAAGCTAGCTAACGAACGGAAATTCAGAATTATAAGTTCTGTTCTTACCAAAATATTAGTATATATTTATAAATATTGTTTTGTTGATTAAGATTTAGCTTCTTTGGGCTTAGTTTCGGTCGTTTAGTATGCATATCAGCGGACGTGTATCAAAGCGTAAAAATCTATCAAGTGGTAGGTGATTGCTCTTGAATCGTCTGAAATATTTTATTTCTGACTTTTTGCCTTGAACTTGATAATTTTTTCAAGCTCGTCTTTTGGCGTTTTTCACCATTTTCTTGCCTATTATTAGATGCTAGTGAGCCATTAGTTTCTTGTTAGGCGATGGCTGCGCTACAACATCTTGTTCCTTGCGCCCCGTGCCTCTATTTTATACAGAACTATGTACATTATATATACAATAATTCTGGTTAAACCTGTTTCGTTCGCGTATGTGAAACAGATTATATACTTTTATTAGTTTAAAGTGTTGAAAACAGTTATAACTTGCGATCATTTTAGCTTAAAATTGAAAATATATTATAAATATAAGCATTTCATTGTTTCCTTTAGTATTGTCGATGTTACTTAGCAACAAGATTCTTGTGTTTAAGGTTGGACCAACGAATCCTTTTCGAACAAATCAAGAGCTTGCTGCCAAAAACGTTTTATCCGGATTTGCCGAGCCTGCAGAATTCAACGACTTTCAGTTTGACGCTCAAAGAAAAACCTTTCACAGCTACGGTGTGATAGTAATTTATTATATACCTGGCTTTTAAAGTAGTTCATGCTAAATGTCATATTGTATTATTAGCTAGGCATCAATGCCTAGGTGATATCAAACAAACAAACAAAAGGTTTACTTAAAGAAGTATGACAATAACAATACTAAAGCGCTCAAGATGTTATAAATGCATAATTGATTCGAGAAGTAAGGTAGCTTGAGAAAAGGCGAAAGGCATGCACTCGAAAAATTCAAACGACTGCGGAAAATATTTATGGACGGAGAATTAACAACTTCATCTGGTAAAGCATTTCATATATATATTTGTGATTCTATTAGAAAAAGGTTTTAGTTAATGACAGACGACAGTGTTTTACTATTAATTTGCGGTTGTGTCCCCTAGTTGGTCGAGTATTAACTTCAAAAAGGCAATCAGGATTCAAAATAGTCTGACCATTTAAAACTTTGTAAAGAAAACATAAATCTTTCTTCAACAGTAACATTTCAACAGAATCAACATTTAACACTTTCATGAAAAAGATCAGGTAATCGTTTTGTAAACTGGCGCTGTACACTCACAAGGGTATCTATATCCATTTCATATGTCGGATTAAAACTTTCTGAGGTATATATAAGTTAGATGCGGAAGTACAAATACTTGAAAGATTTTACACAAAAAGAAATATCCTTACAAATAAAGTTATGCAAAATCAAACCTGAAATTTTTGATGCTTTTTGCGATATTAGAACAATGGTTATGAAATTTTAAATCCGACTGAACCAAAACACCGAGATCACGTTGACGTTTCTACGACAACGACTTCATGGCCATCTATAAACAGAGGTAGTCTGATATTCGCATTACCAATGTGTAGAACACTACATTTTTCTACAGATAATTCAAGACCCCAAACAGTTAGCCACCGTAATAATTTATTCAAAACAGCTTGTAGTACAGTGCTACTACTATCTTTAGATACAGAAAATTAGATCTTACAGTCATCAGCAAAAATACAGATAGTGCAATGATTAATAACATTCACAATATCATTGAAATAAATTGAAAATAAAGTAGGACCCAACATAGAGCCTTGGGGTACACCACAAGTCACATTAGTCCAGTCAGAATAAGCGGAATTAACTCTAACCCGTTGACGCCTGTCTAATAAATATTTACTCAACCACTTCAGAAGCTTACCACTAATACCTATAGCGTGTAGTTTGTAAAGTAATAAAGTATAGGGAACCGACGTATATCTAAATATACTAGTCGGTAGTGGAACTACATTTGTGAGCGGAGGTTGGGCTGTGGCATTACGAATGTACTCAATTTTATGTTCTTCAAATAACTACATTGCATAGGGCTTTATCATTGGTAAAAATATATTTGAATTCTTCGACCCAAAAAACCCTATAATGGTTTGATCGAAACGATTCTATTTCAATAAATAACACAAATATTGCAAAATTCTCTATTTTAGCTGCATAAGCTTAACTAATTTGCTAATTACAAATTAACCACTCAAAATTTTTTAATCCCAAATATCAGATGCACACTCTGACATGATAGGCTTTCAAAAACAAAAAAAAGTTTTTTAAAATGGGTTCAGTGGTTCATGAGATCCGTCGGACCGAACAGACGGACATCGACCTTTTTACTCCCAGACAGAAAATAAAAACGCTTCGCCGAGCTTCGCTCAATAACAGAAGTATACATTCCTTTGTCATTCGCATCGTACCAACTGTTTAATACTGATAATTTTAATCCTGATCTCAGAATCCTGATAATATTTTAATAATTTTAATCCTGATCTCAGGGGAAATTTAGCATACGTTATTAAAATTTGTTGGAGACTTGTTCGCGGAAAGGCAAGTGTAGTACGATATTCGTTCGTTCGAAATTAGACAATTATTTAAGGTGATTTCATTATATTTATGATAACAATTCTTGCAAAGCATTACATACTTTATTGTTTGCCATTAAATAAATACAGTCACGCTTTTTGTACATTTTATATATGTTTTGCGTAGTTTAAGATGCCTACTTAGGAAAATATGTAGAACTCGCCACACCTGTGAACATCACAAGTACACGGCCATGCAGGGCTGTGTTATAATGTTTAGGGGCCTAGGGGGAATTATTGTTTTATCATATTAAGCATTGTTGAAAACCTATAGGATAAGCATAACATAAGGCGCAGTTAAATTGAAAAAGTGAACATTAGATTGCGGCGTTTCAAAAGCATAACTGCATGTGCCAACGAAACCAGCGCGTTTATATAGCAAACCAGTACGTTTACGTTAAATAATGTATGTCATTCGACATCTTGTAGCAAGGAAGAATCTCAATCAAAATTTTGAGTATTTTCGCGGTATTTGCATAACTTTGACTTATAGGCCTAGAACGTATGTATGGAGAATATGAAGCACGTGTTTTGTTATTTGCCACCTGTAGTAAACGTTATATTATGTTGTAATTGTTACATTTATGGTCTTAATTCTGGGGATGATGTGACTGAAATGGCAAAGGCAACCGGCGTTAGGTATTAGGATTTTTACTACTAAAAATAACAACAGTACTTGAGTGCTACACAACGGGACACTGGAAATCCATCCATCTGGCCATAGGTTACGTTGTTACTCACATACTGCAGACACAGGTACACTGAACATTATTACGTGTTTTTCAAAACTATTTCGGTAAATCCACCCATCTTGTGATAGGTTACGTTTTCACCGACAGACCAAAAACAATTGTGTACAATTAACATGTATATGTTAATATGGTAATGCCCTGTTTCTCAATCGGCAGAGTATTGGACTATCGGTCGTATGGTCGTGTTGTCAAACCATGGCCAGGGTGACTCATCCTGCAATCCCTCCGCGGTAGATAAATTAATTGGCGTACGTCCGAAAAGGAGGCCATTTGTGGCCCCAGCTACTACTCTGGAACTCGTACGGGCCTAAGTGCTATGGAGACGGAGATCGGTACCGCCCTGCTGTTTACAGCGGGCATTTTCATTTTCAACGTATATATATTAGAGGAACTATCCGCTCTGTTTTGTAGTAAATGATTATTTATTACTCTGTATTGCACCATAAAACAGTTTCGAAAGTGTAATACATTTTTCGTGTAGGCTGGACTATGCATACTTCTAATCCGTTACACTATATTTTCCTAGGGTATGCCCAGAATCCATCAGCACAGCAACGCCAACAAAATACTGCTGTTGTCGTGGGAGACTTATCTGAAGCCGTAGCACAGAAAGGTATTCCGAAGTTTTTCCAAAGTATAACAAATTTTGTTGGTTTTCAGCAATGGTGTGTTTTTTGGTCACTAACTTGTACAATATCTGACTAATATGGCACATGGTAAAATCAGGCATCGAAATCATTCGGATATTTAGCAATTTTCCTCTATAAATAGAGGATACACTGAAACTGAGTCCTACCGAGCTGCTGTGTAATACGTGTAAAATATGACGGTTTTACCGAGCGTGCAGTGGTCCTTTCTGTCGAGTACTGCATGAGGAAATAGGATCGATACTACCTTATAATAAAATTAGAGAGACACTCAGTGTCGTCACTTGAGACGTGATAGTGGCAATAATGGGCTCGTTACATGTGCAATTGCTTATGCCTCCTTTTTATGTTGCTTATATCGATAAGATATTCATAATGAGATCATTACGTAGTAAAATTTTGTATTCGGTGTGCGCCGTGTTATAGCAATAGTCACGGACATAGCATAAAAACAAGCGCAAAACGTATTCGAACGTAAACACAAACGAAGGTTAGGACGTTCGGTTATAAACGAAAAACGAACGTAGTCGCAAACAAAATTTGCCGTATTTTAGCATTATATTTTTTGCGTTCGTTTATGAAGGAATCTAAATGCAAACGAACGTTGTTGCGTTCTTTTTTGTGCACTTATTTCTGTCCGTACCTGTACGACAAAGGTTTGATAGATTTTTTATACATTACATAAGTACTGGTCTCTCCGTTCGCTGAAAATGTTATCACGGGCATGAACCGCCTAATCTGGTTCGGCAGTGGGGGTGTGTCAGGTTTTGCCTGGGGCGTGAAATGGAGGCCTCTCTTGCCCGAAGTACTGATCGAAATCTAAACAAACGTTTTGTCAAAATTTATAAATGTAAAATGTAAAATTATTGTTAATGAATGGCCTCACAAACGATGTACGCCAACCTTTTAACCATTTTTTGATGAAATTAAGAAAAAATTTTAACTTCAGAAAAGGGTTTTAATTTTGTCATTTTTTGTCAACTTGGCTATTTTTACGGTTAGGGGGTCCTAAAAATTTTGCCAGGGAGTCCATCCTGGGGGCACGTTTTTTGCGAGGGGCACCGAAAAATGCCAGGGCCAAACCTCCCTCACTTTGGAGAAACCATATTGTAAAATAATTTTTGTAAAAGACGAAAAAAGTGTTGGGATTACTATCTATGAGCACCATGGGTGGGACATGGCGAAATGCTAATGCGTTTTGTCATATCTGTCAAATTATTCTATTCTTTCTTAGTCGGTATTTCGCAAATATATTAAGAAAATGGTAAATTCGTAATTTTGTCTAATAACACATCGTACCGGATCCAGAATAAATTGAACGTGCCCTTAGCCAAAGTTTTAGAATCTCAAGCGTCAGTACTATGGTGTTTAAAGACTAATCCAAGCCTTGACATTTTCAGGTACTAGCGTTTTTGAGAAACGAAAGAAACGTGAATCTGAAAAACGAAAACGGGAACGCAACTGGGATGCATCCGACATTGACAATTATCTAGGTCCTTGGGGTGGTTATGTTGACGAGGAGCGTGTATCTATGCCTGATTCGGTATAAAGACAATTTATCTTATTAATTATTTGTTTGTTCTTAGTGCATTGCACTAATTTGTAGCACTTTCACTTCAAACCAATTAACTTTTGATTCTTGTTTCGTCCTTACTGTTCAACTACACATTACACCAATATTTTCCACGCAATGTTGAGACGCATTAAAGTGCTAATCCTATAAATTATATTTTTTTTCTGCAAATCTTGAAGTTCTTGTTTACCATTAACAGTAATCAATACTATCACTATTAATAATAATCAATACTCTCATATTGGTACGGATCCTCATACTTTGTGTATGTGTTTCGTTATGAGTTAAGGTGAGAATTTTAGCAACATTGTAAGTTAAGCGTTTCAAATTATGGCAATTTAGCGTGTTGATGTGGGCCAAGTTAGTTTTACGAGCGAGATTGTGAATTCGCCGAAAACAAAATGACTAATAATTTCTAAAATCTTAGTGTTATACTGTCGTAAAGACAAAGAAAGAGTAAAGTAGTCTTACCCACGATCCAGCCAATTCTTTTGATTGCCGTTCGTTGTTGCTATCACTGTGGTAGCACGGACGTCGTAGTTTCTATATAACGAAATGAGTCTTCAACTGGCAATGGCTATGACACCCGTTCACGGAGCGGTGATAATGAAGTGTTCCTGAAGTGGACGAGAATTTTTTTACACCGATAAAGAGCGCGGAACTGAGCTAATGTGAATTCGATGCGTCTTGATGTTCCTGATCAATCGCTAGTGGTTACTAGCCCAACGGTGCAGACATCGACAGATGACTTAACTATTATTTGTAACCTTGGACGATACTGACATAAACAATTAGAAATATGCTGTTATTGTTCCAAGCAATATTCGCTCGTAGACCACAATGAAAGACAATCAAGTTGACGATGCCCGAATTGCATACTTTGATATTTATAACTCGTTATATTATAATTTCACTGAAAAATACGTGGATGACGAGCATCCTCGGAGGCCAGGGCAATTAAATAACACCAGTCTTCTTCGGTATCGATTCATAGGACAGTTCATCGCACGATGATCTGGAAATAAAATGACAGAAGCCAGACCACGAGCTGTAGAGATCCATACCGACGTATTGCTCTCAAGTAATTACCAATTACATGACATATACCTCATGATTTGATCAAGGGTTCTCGAACAGACCCACAAACTCTGTTGTAGACGGAACAGAACTCACAATATATAGTATTTTCTTCCCCGAGATTCCTGAAAAATTGTTTTTGCCCTAGGATTGATGTATTGTTGGAAATTCATAGTTCAATTTTTATTTACTCGATAGATCTCGTAGAGAGCATTCCTTTGGTACCAAATTTGATCCGATAATGTCACAAATTTTTTTACGGATATGCTGGACCCCCTAAATAAAATTGATAATCAGCTTTCCGCCTAGGAATAACTGCTCGCTCGATTCTAATTGTAAAATCGCCGGTTCACTGGTTCAGGTAACGTAAGGACGGCAAAACACAATTAGCACAAATATTACGCTTTGGGGTCAACAGTACCCTTCGAGGATGCGAAAGAAAAAACGTAGAAAAGTAGCAGTCCGAAGTTGCTTATCCTAGTCTACTTCAAATCAAGGGTAATTCCAAACGATACGGGTGTACAGTACGAGATGCCAATGTCATATAATATACAGCAACAAATCAGTGACAATAATTCCCTGTACTAACAGTATATACATGTAATGCAAAGGTTGAGGTACGAATTCTAATTGGTGTGACTCATTCGAATATCGTGACATGACAGAGAACAAATTTTCTAATTCAATTAGCTATTTATCGATGATCCTATATCTTGACCTGATATCTTATACGAAGCTGTACCGACTGTGTCGAAGGCGAAATTTTAATTTTCTCGGTAACAGAGTTTCACCACTTCTGGGTCGGGATTTGGTGCGCCCGGGGATTAATATCTCTATCATATACAAAAATATATATTCATGTACGTACAATTGAATAGGGAACTTTTAAACGGCAAACGGTGTCCGCGCTCGCTTTTATTTTAGCTCTACTCAAACTTATGCGATGACCAGTACATCGGAATATAATATACCTAGTGTGACTGGCTAAGCTTGCCAATACGGCAAAAGTTCAATATATATAAGGAACAGAGATGTGGTTACCAACTTGGAGGGATAGCTAAGAGTCAGGGGGATTTGACGTCCTCTAATAATCGTTTCGGAGAGGTCGCGAACGGATTCGCGTTTGGTAACTTCATCCTTGCTCAACAATAATACAAGCAAGATCCGGATAAATGTACATATTGCGCCTCTCCCCTATGAGCATGTATGGCTAACGATACTCCTATCTGTCGAAGAACATAACTATTAAGTTTCCATGTTATCAACCATCGATTTCGGGCCTGCCTTCGCGTGCATTGTTGGTCTTAAATATGACATATGTCACTCATGTTTTTGGATCATCAACTTTTAGAGATGTCACCACTTTTGTCGAGCTACCGAATTTACACTACACCCATGTTCGTGAACCATTAAATTTCCACGCAATCTTTGTTGTTGGACCACCAAATTTATCAGCTAATAAAATCTAAGTAGACCCAACCAATCATTCTATTTTCGCATAAAAATCGTTACAGAACGCTTTGTGTTAATCGAAATTTTGGACACAAAACTGTACGCGAGCACAACGCTCTGCCACTGAAATCGAACAATTCTGTATTCACTAAAATTCAGAATTATAAAATTTTTTGTTAATAAAAATGGAACGAATTTTAATAATGCTAGTATTTTCGTGAATGTTCACGGTTAAATTTAGGATCGGCTTATTATTAATAATGCATTAAATTTGTTCGCGAACGAACACTGACTTATTCAAAGTTGATAGAAATTACGGAACCGTTCTTCCGCAAATTGACAATGACCAAAATTCTGTTTAAGAAGCGTTATAGATTCGACAGCGGCAGAAATAATAGGATGGTCGGCGGGGTGATTTTAAGTTTACTCGCGCATTCCACCCAACCCATGTTTCGGGACTACCAAATTTACGCTCCATCTATGTTCATGAACACCTAAATTTGTCGGAGCAACCAAATTTGTTTCTCGTCCATATTTATGGGCCACCGAATTTACACTCCAGACCCCACCGATCTTTTTGCATTACCAAATTTATACATCATCCATGTTTTTGAATTACCGAATTTATATACTATCCATGTTCTTGAACCACCAAGCTTATACCACGCTCACGTTTCTGAACCACCAAGCTTATACACTATCTTACGTAATATGTTCTTAAACAATCAAATTTACCCTCACTAATGTGTCGTCTACCATAATTGCATCCAGCATTGTTTTAAAACCACTCTCCATCCACAATCCTATACCGCCAGATTTAATCCACACATGTTCCTTGACCCGCAAATTTACATCTTGCCGGTATTTTTGCGTAAAAAATTTAGATACTAGCCATGTTTTCGGGTTACTAATTGACGTCTCACCCGTGTTCTCACCAAAATTATGAGCCAGCATTCTGGGACCACAAAATGTACAATTCACAGATCATTGGACCATAAAAATTGACACTTTTGTGGCGGCAGAGGTGGCAACGGCTTCGTTTGGTTTTAATACATATTATGTACATGATTCAGGTCATATAATATGCTGCAAATTTGAAATGAGCCCACAGCGTTACCACCCTCCCCCGTTACAAAGACATTGGGAGAGTCTGGGTTTTATAGTGCACGAACATTACCTTGTCTGTAAACATGGTGACCTTAGGTTGGTGACCCAAGCGTATTAGGTGAATACGTCATGTTCATGGCTGACAATGTTTGTCATGGCAGTGCCTAGATAACATGCGATGTATTTAGTACAACAACAAGACAAAGCTCAAAGGTGTCGCACTATTCAGTAATGTCGAATGTTATCGGCTCTTATTTTTACAGAATGCTTTTTGATTTGTAGAGCACAATGGAGGTACTAGAAGAGTACGCCCGAAAAAAGAAAAAACTGAGCAAAGTCTCTAAGGACGACACGATGGAAGAAGATTCGATATTGCACAGTAAGAGTTAAATTTCTTTAATTTGCAAAACAATCAACCACACTTATTGCAGCTATTCGTACATTTATACTGATTTTTGCTATTGTCATATTGTAGATTATTGCAATGTTATTGTGATTTCCAGAATGAATTTATTGAAACGGAGACCGAAGTTATCACTGACTGCCGCTGTCATTCATAACTCATTTTAGGATGGACTGATTTAGACAATTTTTTGTTCGATAGCAAAAGTGACGACGACGTGCCCTTTAGTTGATCGCGAGCAGCTCCGGCACCATCTTCGATGCAGATATGAACATCTTGGGTGAAAATGGCAAATATCATGCTTTAAGGGTTCTTTGCCATATCTAGCGATACGGGTACCAGTGTTTCGCAACCTCGCAATGCCGGAATCAGCACATCTAAATCTACAAATTTGCTGACCACGACTTTTTTGGGACCACACCCTGTGCCGCTGTGAACCCGAATATGGTTTGTCGACCCTTTTCTTGAAATAGCTGTGTTTCAAATTTTGGCGTGGTACTGCGCGTGTTTACCTTACAATGAGTGCACATTAGCTTATCAAGCAAAGAATTATGATTTTGTTATCTTGACCATATTATATCTTTTCTTGGTGTATAAAGGGTTTTAAGGTCGACCAACTCGATTTCTAAAATGCGGTGTGTTTTCATTTGTTTGGTGTGTAAGGGCATCAAGAATGGTCTATAGGTACGTTGTTGAACGCTGAATACAATGAGTTGTTTATCTTGAGTCCACCGTGCGTATTTCATGCCATTTTGGTCAAAGGGTTTAGGATCAATGAACACGATTTTCAGAATATAACTGTCTTCAGTTGTTTGGCTACGTATTACGTACAAGGCATCAAGAATTGTCTATATAGGGTTTTCGGTAAGGTGGATACTATGGTGTAGTTATCTAGGGACCAACACAAATACTTCGTGCGTTTTTAGTTATTTTCAATGGGTTTAGGGTCAACGAGGTTTTATAGTTTTAAAGGGTTGAGGATTACAGAGGTTTTGGTGCAGTATATACATGAAACACGAAGATTGTTACAGGTAGTTAAAAAATGTGCATTTGATGAAATCACGCAGCCGCCGTTTCACCCTCGCTTGCGAGATACTAGTGTGTAACACAGTTTTGATTTGCTTCAAACAGTCGACTGATGATAACGACCGTGGTATTGCTGTTTCATTCGTTAATATTTGTCATTTAAATAAGGTTTCGGCAGGCTTGTTTCATTTGCTCATAACATTTAAATTGTTACCGGAGTCATGAATAAACCGTGTGATTTTGTACTGTTTGCAAACAGAAGTTACATGAACCGTAATATGGTGAGGGAGCTATTTATGGTACTTCATCTAATCAAAATGTATTTACAAAGATTTGTTTGAAACCTGTGATTGCCCAGAATTTTCATAGTTTTTGACACTTTTGACATTCGGGCAATATTTAGAGAGGATAGGTTAGATAGAACATAAATATTTATGTTGGCTACTGGTACTCCTATGCTTGTATTTTACTGTTTTTTTAAATACAATCTTCATTTTTGAGCATGCAAGCTTATGTCTTAGGCATTGTAATCTTGTAACACTGGTCGAATTTCGGTTCGCAATTCTTGCTAAAGCTAGTTAAACCAGTTTTTTACTTTTTTTTAGTTAAAGATGCATATGACTATCAAGGCCGTTCATTTTGCCACGCTCCGCACGATGTCGGTGTTAATTTGAATTCCGACGCACCGCCGTCAAAGTGTTTTATTCCGAAAAAACAAATACATAGTTTCGACGGACACAGCAAAGCAGTTCAAACAGTCAAATGGTTTCCCAAGACTGCTCACTTGCTTCTCTCAGGATCGATGGATTGTAAAATTAAAGTATGTCCACTTTGTGGTGAATTATTTTGTTTGTTTTTCATAGTCGCATTTTGTCAATATTGTGTTTAACATATTTTTTGAATCCAATAAATGATTTCCATTATGGTATAAATGACTGGTATTTTAATCATTAAGAGTTTTTAGCGTTTATGAGGACATTGGCAATGTACAGGTTCTCTCAAGACGTGGTATTGTGATAACATTGACATCTCCAGAAAGGGAAACTCTAGCGTAGTTTCAGTACGTATCCACTTTTATAGTTCCTTGGTCTTTAGATCAACCTTAATAATTTTCATATTTTAGGGTGCCATAATGAGATGTTAAGCTGTGGCTCTCGTGGTAGACAAGGCCTGGCTTCATATTTTACCGTAAATGTGATGAATTTACTATAGTTAATGGATGGAAATAGTATCAGATACTGTGACATTGACTTGACTGATATTGAGTGATATTGTCATTAATTTTCGGCAAACTATTTTTTCTAATATATTTCGTTCAAAACTTCACAGTCAGATGTTTATCGATATCTGAGCTATGTGAATGTACGTGCCAAAATTACTGTGATTATTCAGGTGCACATAGAATATTAAACAAACTTTTCGAACAGGTTTACAAATTTTTTTTCATGAATTTATTTATTATGAATTTAATATATTTCTAGGAAACATTTCGATACTCATTTGAACAGCTTTCGAGCAATGTTATTAATGAAAAACTATCAAATTATAAATTTTTATAACTAAAACGAAGCAAACCTAGTTTTGAGAAAAAAATTTTTGCTATCATGATGTCATATTTCGGCAATTTTTTGCTTGATATCGTGATAACATCAATTTTTTTCTGTATATGTCCGTTAGTTTCGCTCTCGCTTGCGAGATATTAGTTATGATACAAAGTGCAGTAATCGCTAGAAACTGTGCTATTCGATCGTTCGCTGTTTATCGGAAATTTCAACAAATCAATGTGCGAAATGTGTTCGAATTTTGGCCGAAATTTTTTGGCGCGTTTTCAATTAATTCAAGATGCGTTCGGGTTGTGAACGGCAACACTGTTAGTATTTCAAATTTTGTTCAATTTCCGATACATATTCTTTATTCCGAAACTAGACCGCCCGGCAATCATATTTTTTTCTTAGATGGAATTTTGATACATTACTCATGATTTTTTTATTCCTCATTAAACCTACTCGATCGCATTTAACTGAGTTCTCCAGCAGATCTATCCTTGAGACACTGCAACACATGCATCAAGACTTCGGTACACGCTCGAACAAAAATACGATTCTCAGACGAACATAAACTTATTTACATTTAACTTATCTTAAGCATATAATCTTAAACGAAAACAGTTATTGTATGAATAGCTACATATGCTGTTTATTGTGGCCGTATTGCGCAGAGATGTATAAAAGTGAAGTCTTAGCAACTTTGAATCCTTAGTTAGTTGGATAAAAAGTTTCGTAGAATTCAGAATTTAATGATGTATTAGGACTCTGTACGTTTGTGAAATATGAATAGCTACATAATGGTGTTTATTGTGGCCGTATTTAGCAGAGATGTATAAAAGTGAAGTCTTAGCAACTTTGAATCCTTAGTTAGTTGGATAAAAAGTTTCGTAGAATTCAGAATTTAATGATGTATTAGGACTCTGTACGTTTGTGAAAAATGTACATGCCGTAATGAAAGATGCGTTATCAATGATTTATATACGATTTATTTTGCAGTGTGGTTTATTCACATTCAACAGCGGGAGGTACTTAAGCAAAATGTTGACCTATAAAACCTGTTTATATATTATACCCGAATTCTAGGGCTACCCTAATCTTGTAGTGCTATGAACAGTTTTGCAATGATGGAAAAGTCCTACGGAAATTCAAATGTTTATCATAAACCGGGATGCATGGAGCGATTGACACGGTACTCGTGGCATTGATTGTTGTGTTACGAGAGACCGAGAAAAATTCTAAAATTTCAAATTTAAATTCTATTTCAGCACGAACACATTGCAAGCGACGAGTTAATTGTGGGAAGTACTGTGCAGCATAGTCAGCCATCGAACTGTTGTTAGACGTTTGCATGTTTATTGTGTTTTAGATTTGGGAAGTCTACAACCAACGACGATGCATACGTACGTTCAACGGACACCGTCAAGCAGTGCGCGATCTCTGCTTTAACATTAGCGGCGACGAGTTTTTGTCAGCGTCGTACGACCGATTTGTTAAGTTATGGGATACGGAAACAGGTGACAATATCGTTACTTTACAGTAATATGTTTTCATGAGCATTGTAACAGTGCAGAGCCTTGGAAATTAAGATGTACTTGTAGGTTTGGAAATTAAGTCGTACTTGTAGCTTTAGCTGTCTTTGTAATTTGTACTTTTTGTTAGATGTGTTGGTTAGCTGAATACTTGATGATTCGATTTAAATTTTATTGGCTATTGGTACTCTATCTTACTATAATCTAAAATATAGTTCAAATTGTGAAAAGGAAAATATAATGGCGAACTTAACAGAAAGCACTAGTCCTTTAAACCGTTACGACATGTATTCAAACAACACGTTATGTTAGTAATAAGTATTATAAGAATGTGACGTTTGAACGCTCACTGCGTGGCCATGTAGCACTACAGCAAATTTCGCTAGACATTTTAGAATGTGTAGGGGCTTTCGCGATGTGAAGTGCATATAGTTTACATAACGTGTGTTATGCCACAAAGTCTGATGTCCTGCAAAAATGTGGTATATGTACGTTATTGGTTATGTAAACTGGCAAAACTGGGATTAAAGGAGAATTGTATGTACCATTAAAGCATTTTGTATGGTAGTTAAACACGGGGCTACATCAATGGAACAAGCAGGAGAGGTACGCAAAGGTGTGGCGAGTCTTTTCTAATACTGTTGGTTGAATATTGGTTATGATACGCTATGGACTCCGGTGCATTTTATATGTCTTTTCCAAATTTATTTCTCTTTATATCTAACTTACAAAAATGTAAAGGTCGGTTATATGCAGATGCCAAAAGATTGCAAAACAAAAAATTATGTGAATATGCGATCCGGACTAAACATATTTTGGTCTTCCGGACTATGCATAATTTTGTTTTGTCTCGCTGTAAGCATCAAATTATTTAGTAGTAAGGTGGTTGTCGTTTTATACCGTAATTAATTGAGCCTCTCTATTTTCTGGGCTACACTAATGACAAAGGCAATCGATCAATTTCGCCATTCATCCGTTTAAACTAAATGAATTTTGGTAGTTTGACTTAGATTGCACTTAATTATGGAGATGAATGAATCGTGTGTGAAATCAATATTGTTTGTTACTGTGTTTGTTAGGACAAGTAAAAGAACGTTTCACAACTGGAAAGGTTCCTTATTGTGTCAAATATAATCCTGATGAAGACAAACAACATATGTTTTTGGCAGGAATGGGCGACAAGAAGATTATACAGGTAAATTATAAGTTATTAATGGTTGCTTTCTATGAATCTATCTAGGTTATAACCATTGATCAATGTGTATGATACCTAATGGGTAGACGAGTTAAAAAGAAGCATGTTATCATATTTAGTGATAGTCAAGCTGCTATTAAAGCTATTACAAGTTGCTCAATTAAGTCTGACACAGTTAGGCAATGTAGGCTGTCGCTAGATAAATTATTGACATATAATCAAGTAACGTTAGCATGGATTCCCGGACATAGTTATTTTACAGGTAATGAAATTGCTGATGACCTTGCTAAACGTGGTCCATCCGCAAGATTTATTTGATGTGATCCTGCAGTAGGGATTAGTTTAGTAGTGTCAATAACTGCATTAAGCAATGGTGCGAGACGAAGTGGTATAAAAGTTGGGAAGATTGCACGTCCTGTCGCCAAACTCGGATATTTGTGCCTAGAATTAATACTTAAATTATTTAGCGGAGCTCCGCGAAGCCGAGCGAAGCGTTTTTATTTTCTGTCTGGAAGTAAAAAGGTCGATGTCCGTCCGTTCGTTCGTTCTTTCGGTCCGACGGATCTCAAGAACCACTGAACCGATTTTAAAAAACTTTTTTTTGTTTGAAAGCCTATCATGTCAGAGTGTGCACCTGACATTTGGGATTAAAAAATTTTGAGTGGTTAATTAGTAATTAGCTAATTAGTTAAGCTTATGCAGCTAAAATAGAGAATTTTGCAATATTTGTATTATTTATTGAAATAGAATCGTTTCGATCAAACCATTATAGGGTTTTTTGGGTCGAAGAATTCAAATATAATATTTTTACCAATGATAAAGCCGTATGTCCTATGCAATGTAGTTACAAGGACATAAAATTGAGTACATTCGTAATGCAACAGCCCAAGCTCCGCTCACAAATGTAGTTCTACTACCGACTAGTTATCCTATTTGTGCAAATTAAATAAAAAGCGTATGATGCAAATAGTTAGAGCAATAACAGGACATTGTTTACTAAATAAACATTTAAATATCATGAAACTTGTTGCAAATGATTCCTGCTACTGGTGTCTAAATGAAGCTTGCACTTCATCACACCTTATTCTCAAATGTAATAAATTTGTTGATTTAAGGAGGAAATTCTTTGGTAAAGGTGTATTGCTTTATACAGATGCACCGATCTTCAACCGAATAAAATTCTAGGTTTCCTTAATAGAACTTTTTTGGAAATTTAAATTCATGCAGGGTTTCGCAATGGGCCACTTCTGGCCTGAGCGGATGGTTAATACAACCATTGAACCCTCCATCATTCTACTACTACTACTACTACTACTACTACTACTATGAATCTATCGTAAATTGTTGGACTGTTAAAGATATATACAGTAACGGACACAGATAAGTGCAAAATAATCATTCCAAACTGCGATCGATTTCGATTAAACGATGTTTCAATTGATTTCTATTAAACTAAATTTCAATCAGTTTGATTTTAGCGTAATAAATTAAGTTTGTAATTATCAAATTTCGATTATTTTCAATTAAACGGAATTTTGATCGATTGCGATTTCCATCGTTTTCGATTGCACATATTTTTGGCCGGTACTACAGTATTGTAGTTCAGAATTGCGACTGATGCAGCTGACACTGGATGTAAAAATCTCTGAGTAACCGCAAATGCCGAAAAACTTATGGTTTCCGTGCTCAGCTGCGGTATGAAATCTTTGTTTATAGGGTGTCGTGGTGAAATTGCTATAAATGTATAGTGTAGCCTTACGTGGTCGAAGATACATTTTGGTAACGAACTGCTTAGATTTTCTTTCAATGGATTTCGTTATTCGTAGATTATAGTATGACCACGGGGACTTATCGATATGAAAATTTTGTTACAGTTATGTAGAGAAGAAACTATATTTTGCGAACCGATACAAGTCTTTATGATTATTATACTTTTATATTGGCCCGTTTATTACTTTAAGTTTAACATTTCTAAAAATCAAAAAAGTAATATCCTTTTCTTATGAACAACCTAGTCTTACACGCCTATAAACAACCTAACTAGCTTTCACTATCGGTTTAAACTTTTACTAGAAAACACCACACGATCTTTATTTGTCTACTAACCACGTCGCCATATCACTCTTTACCGTAAAATACGAAATTTTAAGACTCACCAATAACGTACCTATTAAATTATAAGAATGGAATGATTGTACATAGTTACGCATGATAATTACTATTTTAGTGGGAGTTATTTTTTAATTCAATTATTACATGTTGTAATTATTTTGTACTTTTTGTTACTGTTTAAAATGATCATTCTGTATAAAAAATCTCTACGAATTTATTTCAGTGGGATATACGAAGCGGCGAAATCATCCAGGAATATGACAGGCATTTGGGTGCTGTTAATACCATTACATTTTTTGATAACAACAAACGGTTTTGCTCAACGTCCGACGATAAGTCCATGCGGATTTGGGAGTGGTAAGCAGTATGGATAGAGCCATGCCCTGAAATTTTTCATTTATAATACTGCTAAAGTTAGTAATGAATCAATGTATTTTAGCTGGTACATTTTTGAACTAACTCGATACGTGTACCAACATATGTAAATAATTAACCTCATGTTCATAAATTTCTTTTGAACTCTTTACTTATATCCAACATATTTGCTGAATCAGTTCTATAGACAGAGACGTCTCAGCCGGGGAATTTCCAACCACCATGAAAATTCGACTTGTACTAGATGCTTAGACCGCATAGACCGTTGGATTTCTACAGTTTTGTAGTCACAAATGTTCATTGTGAAGACTGCAGTAATGTGATCTATGGTTCTGCTCGTTAATATTATTTGTGAACCTACGCACTTTTTACTTTGACATAAATTCATCGTTTGTCAATTATTCACATCAATGTAATAAACAACACGGCAAGAACTTCAATTGCCATGTTCGTCCCACAAAGATTTTATATGTTAGGAGCATCATTTATTTGCTTGGAACAAAAACGACTCCAAATATAAAAATGTAAGTGCCGGCATGAGTTGAACAATCACCTTCTGCACATGCAGGACAGGACTGCTCACCAGAACACTTGGCCACGTTTTGAAAACGTACTGCATTACATTGCAGGCATTTGAACTGTTATGCGAGTTTCCCAAAGGAGTTTGAAACACTGCACTAATCTTAATAATTTAGTGTTGATAAAAACATATTAACAACAGTAAACGGAACGGGAGACAGTAATTAACAGAAATGAACCTCGCCAACGTGGTAAAATAAAATTCGGAAAGTTAGCTACACGATTTCGCAGTTACAGCCAGCAAAAGCGTTACAAAACAGCTACACTTTTGGAAAGACGATTTGGAACACTTTTTATATCCTAGCCCATGCGTCTTTCTAGTTTGTTCTACTACTGAAAAAGCTTAATGATTGCTGCAGCAGTTGTTTGGTTTACTCAACGGTTACGCATTAGGGAGGAACAGTTAATGGTTGCTATTTCCTAGGGTAAACCCAACGTTTACTCACTATGGAAAATAAAAAGCCTGTTCTGAAAAAACTCTGAAGGAGAAATATTCATGCTCAGCCAAGTAATAAAAACAATGATATATTAACAGCCACAAGATAGTGTGATTCAGAAACGAATGAACATATAAACCGTTGGCATCGAAATTTTCGGTTGGACATGTCCAGAAGTAGCGAAAGACACAGCTAGGCTACTATATGTTTACAACAACATGCTATTATTTTTATCCTTCTTTTGAGTGAAGCTCTGGATTTAATATAAAAATAGTGTATTCGCGGATTTAGTGCGCTAACGGTAATTAGGAATAAATTTTTATACATACCTGCATTTGAAATACATAATCGGGCACTTATTTATTCAGCCGTCATCTATATTAATTGAACATTCGGCATACTTATTCTCTACTTTTCGTGTTTCAGATAATAAGCAGGTTGCTCTCGACTTCTAAGAATCAATCTTACATTATGAGATAAAGTATTCAGCAGCAAAATTCTCTAAAATGGGCAATTTGTCCACGCATTTTTTCCTGAAAATGCAATGGAAGTTTTTGTATGTATTGCGTGAACATTTTTTATATTGGTAGTGTATTGTTTTTGTCTTTGTTATAAAACAAGAATTATGGTCCTAGGTCCTCTAGATTTTCGACCATCACCAACTCCTCCACTGGTATTTTACACACGAATTTTTCGCGCAATTATTTTTAGCTCACAGTTCTTGGATTTAGATATATAATAATCGTAACATTGTAGCTGGTACATAATGTGCGTTATACTGCTGTATGTACTTTATTAAACTTAATACAGTAGTAATAATATAATGTAATATGTATGTGCAGTGAATAAGTAATATAATTCGACTGTAATAAGTGGAGTATTTTATGTATATATTTAAAATCTTCGTCTAAATGGAATAACCGCCCATCAACAGCTGCGCCCTAACATTTTGGGCCCAGAACCAAACTTGACCTTTGTCCAACATTATTGGCATTACAATACATTAGTATAGCTTCACAAATCTGGCTATAATTTCTTACTCCTGGTCAATTTGGGTGTGCGTTCAGCGTATTAGTGTAAAGGAATAGATGTCGTAACTTTTGATTCTCGTCAAGTAAATAACAGTTTTACAGAATCCAACTTCAAACTTACCTTAAAATAAAACGCCATGTTTCCATTATACTTAGTACAGGCTCGCTCAGATTCAGAAAAAAATCGCGAATCATTCTCGAGCAACAGCTGTTCAATTGCTATTCGGGAATAATTGAACGATTCCCGAAAAATTTGTGTTTATTTCTGACCGTGACTGTATCCATTATTGTCACGATTAGGTTACCATTTCGCTTGAGGTAAGCCCCAAATATGGGATACTAATATTTAACATTTTTCTAATTTCTTTTGTTTCAGGGAAATTCCTGTTGATACAAAACTGATTCAGGATGCAAGTTTGCACTCGATGCCAGCAGTGCAAATGTCCCCAAATCGTTAGTTTTTATTTTAATTATGTGTAACGACGATAATGATGGGTAACGTATTATCGATCGAAATTTTGCTTAATCACAGTAGTTTGAAATTTTATTTAATCGAAATTAAAATTTTACAAAATTTCAAATTTTGTTGTGCCAAAATCGAAATCGATTGAAACTTCGTTTAATAGTAGTCAGATGAAAGTTTGATCGTTTTGTCTAATTATTATCTGTGACTGTACGTTCCCATGAAAACAAATATGGATGAGCGATAATGTTCATCGAAATGTAACATGATACGGTTTAGTTCTCATAAAATTGATTACATGTAATATTATTTGAAAAGTACAGTACCCGCCAGAAATGAATATCGCTCGGTGGAGATTCACTTGCAATAAATTTGTTCTAAAATAGAATTTATTATTAATTTAAATAATTTCGAAATTTCGAACGGGCGCATACTGTAGATGAAACAACGACGTTTTTGAGCTTTGAGTTTCCTCCTTGTAACAGCTAATATCTTCTGATGTACCAGCTTCCATCTGTATGTACTAATTATTGTTGCTGTTCCAGAAAAATGGTTAGCATGCCAGTCAATGGACAACAAAGTTTTGGTATTCCAAATTCTTGACGACAAAATCCGGTTTCATCGAAGAAAACAATTTAAAGGCCATATGGTCGCAGGTTATGCTTGTGGCGTGGACTTCTCACCAGACATGTCGTTAGTTCTTTTTTGTTTTTACATTTTCTTTTAATGTATAAAAGTTTGAAATTTTTTGTCGTTTGTATTAGATTGATTAATTGGCGACTAAACCGAAAGTAGTACAAGTTGAATTCTAGATCATATTTTATAGATTTCGAATTTTAATTGTTGTTAAGATTTAGCATTTTACGTTTTAATTTGGGTTTATGTAATAAATTTTACATTGACTAGAAGTTTCGCTTGGACGGCTGGGTTTTGCAATGTCTTCCGAAACACAGTCTCTCTAAAGATCGCTTGAAGTATCGCAGGACTCTATGTTTAACAATAAATTATTGTTTGTATGTACTAACTACCGATCGCACCAGAAATGACTGTCGCATTTGGAAGCGTACAAGCAATGCTCTATCGCGGTGGGAGTAACTTCCGTTTATACCAGGTCTGTACGCTGGTCGGAACGAACTCTACGGAGTATGTTACATTTTTACTATGTAGTTACATAGTAACAGCAAAACTGTGATTTTAAATAATATTCTTTTTGTTACAATATCCGCTCCTAGAAAATAACATTTGTTAAGTGTGTTCACTGTTTCCTATCAAACGCTGGAAAAAATATTGAGCCAAACTTCTCACAGTTTGGTGTTTTAGTCCTTGTACTGGGTGGCCCCAACCTTGAAAAACCTTGAATACAAAAAATTGTCTTGAAAACCATGAATTTTTAGACCTCCCAAGTAAAATCCTTGAAAATGAACTGCCGAACTTTGAAAATAGTATCAAGCAGAATTAAAATTTCTAAAATCTTGACTGTTTGCTTTCGTAATTTATGTTGGAGTCGTGGTCACCAATAAAGTTATGCTGATACAGATTCTGATGATAATGTTTATTAATGATAAAAGATCGCACAGGATGTTTCAATTATATTATTGCTTGAGTTTAAGACATTGTGTGTCACAAACAATACCGTTGCAACGCGATTTGCAGTTAATTTGGGCGCAGCGTTTATGGAGGCGATAGAGTCAATTAGGCAGAATCCAGCCAAGGTTTTGGAGTTCTTAGTGGATGGCACTTTGGTAAACTTGTGTTTCTACAACGATCTAAAGCAGTCTATTTAAGCTTCACCCTATGACCCTAGTTTGCTAGACACATCTAGCTGTGGCTTACACGTGATTACTGGTGCGTTTCGAGCTGGACATCGTGACACTGGCTGGAACATTAAGTCTTCTCTGCGTTCATTATATTGGTTCTTCAAAGATTGACCTTCACGAAGGGCGACCTATACCGACGTCACAGGATCTTCAAAATGGCCTCATAAGTTTTGTGCAGTTCGATGGGTTGAAAACGTTGCAGTTTCTGGTCCAGCCCTGGATGACGACGTACTAAAGCTGGTGGCGATTGCTATTGAGAATTCGGACAGTCTTAAACACATGGCCAAATTGGTTTCGGGGCAGATGTGGAATTGTGGCAATCAGGGGCTTCAGACCTTCAGAGGAAGGCATTCTACAGTGACTGTCGCAAGTTATACGTCAAGACAACTGTAAAGATTGTAGAAGTATCTCCTTTGAAGTACAAAGTTATTGTCCGGGCTGCAAGCTGCTTGTCCCCCGGTGTAATCGTTAGTCGTAACAAGCTTACTGAGACTATGATAAATACTCTGTATGTAACGTGAGATGGTGAAATTTATTCGAAAACCAAGTTCTCAAAAACCTTGAAAATCTCAGCCTGGGGCCACTCTGCTTATACGAACTAGAATAGACTGCATCTATTTTCCCCAATAGAAATAAACAGTTAAACTGGCCTCCCCACGGAATTCGTTCTCTTGTAGTTCTACATTAATTCCGTGATGCTTCGACACTTGTAATGTTTTCTTTTTGTCTAAATTTGTGATATTATTTAGTGGCGACGGAAGAGGTTCTGTGCTTTGCCTTATATACTCAAATGTACTTTGTATCTGGATGTATTTAGATTCTGTTAGGGCATTTCTTACAGAATTCAGAATTTTTTGAGAGAAACTGTGGTCCCGTCCCAAAATAGTGCAATCGAAAGCGATCGAAACCGCAATCGATCAAAATATTTCTGCATCGTAATCGGTCGAAATTTCAATCCATTATTTTGCACTAATTTTTGGTCATGGCTGTATATATTTTGGGGTAAGTGCTGTGTTTATACATGCTTATATTAATACGTACCCATTAAATTTGAAGGTATGTAATCTCCGGTGACGCTGACGGACGAGTATGGATATGGGATTGGAAAACACACAAGCCCGTTGCTAAATGGAAAGCCCATGACGAGCCATGCATTAGTGTCTTGTGGCATCCGCACGAAACGAGCAAAGTTGTTTCAGCAGGCTGGGATGGCGCCATCAAATATTGGGATTAGTGAATAAAGAAGATAATAATTTTAATGGAAATCAATACCAACTATCGACTTGGTAGTTGGGCCTTACAACGTTTGGTTGTAACGGTCGAATCGATGTAGATGAATATTCGAAATCTTCAACCGCATGCGAACTAATAAGCGTGTGTGATATCGATTCCTAGCTAACCGTCTTTACCTGCTCTCCAGAAAAACCTATTTTTTCACTATTTTATTTTATAGTGCATGTGAAATTGGCAATTTCCATTGTGAACGCAGCGTATAACTACTGGGCTCTCTATGTATCGAATATATAGCCAGTGGTCATGAGCCGCCCCCTGGCTCACGACCCAGGGGCATGAACGTGGGCGCCCTGGCATGAAATGTGCAAGCGAAATGGTGCATTAAAAGCTAAATTTTTCAAAATAGATATTTTTCAGCGAAACAACGCTAAAATAGTTACAAAGTGACTTCATAAACGGTGCAAAACAGCTAAAAACAAATTTTCAACCTGTTTTTTTGCTGAAATTAATAAAATTTTTAACTTCAGACGGGAATTTTATAAATAGGTTGTCAAGTTTTATTAAACCAGGTTGTGTTTTTACGCGCTGGGGGGAGGGCAGTAACATTTGCAATAGGTAACGAATTCGGGCGAACCCGTTTTGAACAGGTGGAAAATAAAAATGCCAGGACCCCCACCCCATCCCCAATTAGAAGACACTAGTAACTCCAGACACTATTCACGAACTGGTTTTCGGTGGCTTGTATAAGATCTGTTGGCTTCCTCCGTTGCCACTCAATCATCGAACAGTTCGTTATTTCTGACGTTAATTTCGAATTCTTTGGATCTAGCCAAGTTCCTGTTATTCCTCGTAGGCTTAATGCGGCGGTCGCGTTATAATGTCCCCACTGTTTGGAACTTGTGTACCCCACAGTTTCGGACGTACCGTGTGCAACAGCGTGACTTGCACACCCACGTGATTGTCATAAATTGTTTTATGGGGTGGCTAGCACTGTGTGTTACAGTTTTTAGGTGTGATACATACTGACTTTATTTTTGTCCTTTTGTTGAGGGTATCCGCGGTACCGTCTACCCAAAGTACGTAATTATGCTGAATGATTACCATAATTATGCTTACCAAGTAACATAAGTTCCTGGTTAATATTAAACAACGCACAAGGACTGCATAATATAGTGATGCGCTCAAAAATTATCTTAATGCTAAATATTCCTCATAAAAATATCTTGCATAGCATTAAATACAGTGCGTGATTTTTTACAGTATGTAATATTATTGTATAATCACAATGTTTATTACACTTGGACACAAAAAAAACTTTATTTCCAGAAATTTTGTTTTCGCGCCAGACTTAATGTTGCATTGACACTTCGTGCACTGAACCGTCATAAATTTACCGTAAAGTTTCACTGAAGGCAAAGATCCGTATAAAATGTTTAGTTATCAATAAATTTTGCACCCTGGCGCGCTGAGGTCGTGACAACATGGATTCGTAAATAATCACGATTTGTAATCAGTCTCGCAAAACGATTTATGTTGGTATGTTTTGTTGATTAAGTGAGCTTTGCGTGGCATTACATATTACGCCTAGCCCAAAGCTTAGACACGTCTTCTGCCTAGTTAAACCGACCGGTTTTCTATATTGTCGCTCCGCAATGCATTTTGAAGCAATCTGCTACGTTATCCGATGTCAATATTCTTACCACAAGTTGTGAATCTTTAAGGGATATTTATATACTTTTATGAAACGCGTATAAGTACGGTGTTATGCAGTTCGTGTTATTTTTGTAAATAAATTATTTGTGTGTGTTAATGATGGCGAGTCGGTAAAAGATTACATATTACTCTTTCTTTATACTCAGTTTTCATCTTAAATGTTTTGTGACTAAAAATAAAGCTAATTTCTGACTGCTTGCTATGTTTGAAGTTGTAAACTTGACGTCAATAATCCTACAATATGGTAGCAATTTAATAAGGTGTTTACAGCATAGTAGTACGCCTAGTCATTGCGTTTTAACTTGTAATACTTTGGATTTTATGTGTTAGCGGATTTACTTCGAAGTTGCGTTGCTTGTAGACGAATTAACTTTAAATCTTGTAAGGATAAGAAAGTTCCTTGAAAATAATATCTATCTTGAATCTATGGTAATGTTGAGCGAACCTATTTGACCACGGTGTAACTAATTCGAGCCAAATTTAGGTAGTAGGGGCAAATTCTATTTCGTGATTCATTTGATATGTGCGACTACCAGTGGCGGAATATATGAGGCCCTAAGCGCGACTCTGATGGCAAGACCATTTTTTGCTTTTGGCAACCCGCATTTTGAAGATTGTCTTCGGTCTACCCTTCCCCTCAAGCCGAAATTAGTCAATTTGAAGATCAGGGATACTTGATAATGTGAGATTACGCTCGACCATCTGGTTCAGAAACCGTTCATTTCGGCCAGTTGTACGATGACAATTCGATCTTTTGGGTTCCCGATTACGCTTAGGCATCGGGAAGTAAATCTCTACTCGAGTACCTAACCGTACGGAATCACCCGGGTACACGACACTAACTGTGGTAATTCTCGCGTGCCGCAGTATCTACGGAAATTACGCATCTTCGACGCTCTACTTAGTACCCAAACCTGTAAAGGCTTGTAGTTGCCGTGGCATCGAACTAAAATTAATTGTTTCCTTTGGTCTACCGCACTGTACTGCGCACTGACATAGGTACACGTGGTAGCCAAGAAAAATGATGTAAAGAACGACATAATGTCAAATGCGTTGCACAGGCTAAGCTATGCGGCCGTACGAACAGAATACAAGTTTGAGAGTAGAAAAGGTGCCACCACAGAAAATATGTTATTACCATTGGGTTACCCAAGGCAATAGTAAACTTTAATTCTGCAAAAAGTAGGTTTGCCGAAGTCCTGTAGCACCTATGGGTTCGGTGCCTGCAGGGGTAATGCGACCTGTCGGGGGAGGGGGTTCGGCGTCTTCGGTGCCGCAAAAAAGCACCTATTGGTTTACCTATTGCAGGGGGAATAGGGTGACCTGTCAGCATGGGTGTAGATTTGGGGTTTTAACACCCCCACAATTTTGACAACAGGGTTGGTCCGTTATGGTAGCCCCCCCCCACTTTTAGAAAGCTTTAAGTTCGATCCGGCCCTTTTATAGACTGTTTTGTATTTAACGGAATGCGGAATGTCAAAAAGCGCTCGCATTTTTTCCTAGAAATTCAGTGTGTTGCCAACGCTAAATAAACACTGCGTTGTAAAATTGGTTTTGCTTCTAGAGGTAGCATCGTGAAAAAATGTCTCTACGGCAAACTAGTTTTGCGTACAAAACGTGATATTTTAACATCCCACCTCCCTAGTATGGACCCAGTTGGGCTCCGAAATCCACTATATTCATTTGCTATTCTCTTATTTGAAAATACATTGCAATCATCTCGTATTCGTACAGACGTTGATTAACATGCTAATTGTTTATGTCTATTTTTAATGGTTTTATCTTTAAAAGTATATATATGGGTGTAGTGTAAGTTTTTAAGAAACATAAATATATAGCTTAATAAACCCACCAACATCGACATAGATACATACCTATAATATATGTAATAAATGTTGATCGAGATTTATAACGTTCATATCTCTATCGTCGATTCTCTTCATTCTCTGCCATCCCACACAGTGGGGCACGGATAGTCACAAGCGGGGGCACTGCCCGCCCCTACCCTACACCCCTCTTAGCTATAGGTCTATTACAAAGTGTAAAGCTCCGATAAGCTGAAGGCCAATAACATTATGATTTTTTCCGAAAACTTATCAACAAGATTTTAACAATAACACCAACCAGAGAAAAAAAATCCGAATGTTAAGATAAAAATAACCTAGCTTTATGTGAAGGGTACTGAAATGGGCTAAAAACGCACATTTTGACCCCTGACCCCGGAACAAGACCCCAAATCAAAAAACGCTCCGATGTACATGGTAAATCGACTATACCAGTTCCAATGAGCCCAAATCGGTTAAATTTTCTGGAGTTACGGCCGATCACACACAGACGGAATTTTAAAAGCTTTCACCCATTCAACATACAATGTTCACTACGTTACACTACGCTCTGATGAAACATTTTTTATCAATACATCATAGTTTGTGTATAACAAATTCTGAATACGCATTTAAAGATTTTTAGGCTCCCGGATCTATTAGTTGTGTAGCCGGCTTACAAAAGAGATATCCAGGCCGCGGAAGACGTTTCAGCCTACGCAATCCGTCCTACATTTTTGAATCCTGTATATACACAGGTTGTTCCAATGGATAAAAAATTGACAAAACGTTGTATATTGCAGGTATCTAGTGCCACATTTCGCCTTTAGGTGCAGCATTTCACTGTTATTTTTAGGTTCGATATACCATTATAATACAAAAGTTGTATTTTGCATAATCGGGCATAATTTCGTCAATTTTGTTACATATTTGCAAATTCACTTCCAATGTTCTAGAACTTAAACTTTCGAAGTTAGTTGCTAATTTTATTGTTGCGTTCTCGTTTTAATTTCTATATTTTTGCAACGAAAACTATTACAGTTGTGAATACGCGATACTCTACTTATTGCTACAAGTTTCCGAGCCACACAGCAGTGAGCGATAGTTTTAATTTATAGAAATTCGTTATTGTCCTTACTAGGAGAGGCTTTCTATCGAATAGTGGATAAAATCAGTGCAATCGGTTCATAGATTAGGAAATTATTTCTGTTTATGTTATATTCCAACGGCCGAGTTGTTAATCCATGAATCGATTTCATTTTACCGCGATTCTACTCAGCTCGTCAATGCGGTTCTATATATAAAATTCTACATCTACGAAAGAATTTTTTTTAACATTTTAGGGTACCAAGAGGGGACTCTTGGTAACCCGAAAATGTTAAAAAATTGAAATGGGTTCGCTGGGAACCCGAAAAAAATTGAAAAAATGTCAAAACTGGGTAATTGGATACTTTTTGAACCTACTCGTCGAGCTGAGTCAAGTGGTGCCAAAAATATTGCTATTTTTACAAACGTGACTAATTTCGGCTGACCTCGGCTCTCATCTTAAAAGCAATTATGTATCATCCCTTTGGTGGTTTCTACATTACATTATGCTCTCTCCACTATGTATTACTAAATCGCAAACTTCTACTAGGAGCCTAAAAGCCGAGCCGAGCCTTGTTTTTCATCAGAAGAGCCGAGACGGACATTGTTCATGAAGCGCTGAGCCGCGCCAAAGACTAACTCATGTCTGCGGCAGTTCAACCAGAACCTAAAAATCTGTGTCTTTCACACCTCTACCCATAAACAAATATATATACGGCAAATACAGGGGCGGATACTATATTTCTCAATATATGGTTCACCTGTTATACAACGTTATGGAGAAAACCTGTTATGACCTACTGTGATGTACTAAACTAGGTTAGCATAATACCAGAGCTGTTCCTTTGTCAAGTCAGTTCACGTTTTCAAAATCGGAACAGCACCAAAACTGTGACATTTTTACTTATACATGTGCGAATATGGTAATTTACGCATTCACAAATCTATTCGTACATCACTGATTCCCAGACGGGTTCATCAAACTGGAAACATTGTCGACTGCGATGCTGCGCGGTTCTACGCCATTGGGTAAATCCTCGAACTGATAGAGCTAACCAGCTGTGCTGGAAAGCTTTCATATCGAGGTTCCCAATCTGGCAGCTCCAGCACCCGCCGTTCACACTCCAAAACCGCTGACTATAGTGAAATTACATATCTCGATAGGCAATTAATCATACAACGATTTGTGTTAGATAGATTTTAACCTGAAAATTTTATTATCTATTACTATTTGTTTTAACCTGAGAGCTTTTTATATCAAATGTTAAATATATAGTGGAACTTAATTTATATACTTGCCCTTAAGTATATGCTTTCCGTTGTCTGCATAATTTATATAAGTCTCGAAAACAGCTAATTAACACTAAGTCGGTGCTGCCGTCTTGAGCGGACTCTTAGAAACTGGCTGTCTGTTAGAAACTTTTGTCTCTTACAGCCAGCTGTAACATACAAATATCTCTTACAGCCAACCGTTACATATTTGAAATTCTAATGCATAGCTATAAGAGACTTTTGTATTCTATAGCTGACTGTAAGAGACAAAATTTTCTAACAGCTTGCCATTAGAGACAATAATCTGTGGCTAGCTGCAAGAGATTTTAGTCTCTAAAAGATAGATGTTACAGATTTTTGTATTTATTGGCAATATAATTATAAGACTAAAGTCTCTTAAAGCTATCTGTTAAAGATTTAAATATCAAACAACCAGTCATTAAAGACAAAAATATCTAGCAACCGGTTATAAGAAACTAAAATATCATATAACCATCCAGCAGAGATTTTAGTTTCTTGCAACCGGCTGTTAAAGACAAAGCTACCCACTTTTTGCACTCATCATTCTGTGAAACCTGCATTAGGCGCTGGCACAGTTTCGACGTCAACGAGCGGGTTTACAACTGGTAAACGATTGCATCACGTCTTGATATGAAGTCAGGTGACGATAGGAACCGCCATAGGTACATTAGTTACGACTGCACAAGGCTACATATACAGCTACTTGGTCCGAACAGATGTCGTGAAAGTTCCATTTGCATGAATGGCTTCGTAACTTTTGGCATATAAATCTGGTAAAATACAGTTGAAACCGTAAAATAATACACCCTAAATATAGTTCACAACAGTGTTAGAACCGGGTCAGTGAAATGTGACCCGGTGACCCGAACAAAGTTTGACCTGGTGACCCGGTGACCCGGTCAGACACGTGACCCGGTGACCCGGTCCAGCATAAAAGTAAGAGAATCCGCTCTGTTACAATATTTATGGCGATGACACAAAAGGACAATGTTAAAAGACAAATTTTTATTGGCATGCGATGCGTAAGTGCAAGTAGAAAATTGGATGTCTAGTAACAAGCAAACATTCACTTAACTTAAATGTCACCCGATGGTCACCTTATTCCGTTTCCAGGACACTCCTTAGCGTATGCACAATACTTGTGTGCCTGTATCTCGCTTAAGGTAAAGCCTTAACATAAGCTAAGGTGTGTTTCCAGCAGATTTTTGGTTCCATAGTCAATCGTTTTTCCTTCCACCTTTTTCTTGTAGTATATGCAAACATGACAGTCCTTGCAGCAGGCAATCCCAAAAAGTTCCACTCCCTCAGCATTCTTAACCTTCCGAAAACGGCTCCGTGCTGCGCTACGCGCGCCAGACTCAAATAGCGTGAATTTATTTTCTTTAATATTTTTTGATAGTTCGTTTAGGTCCATTTTAAAAGCCTGCAAATAAAAAGCACCATGAAGAAAATATGGTGCGATACACATAATTAGGTATGGGGTCAGCTGCCACGGCCAATGACAAACTATATGTCATGTATAATATTTATAAATAAATATATATCTATGTATATTCTTGTGCAAACATGTGCACGAGACTCATCCTGAATTGTATCTTAGCTACCAGTAAAACTGTTCAACGGCATGTTTTAACATCGGTTATGGTTGTACTTCGTGACGTATTTACGTGTTACGGAAGCCGGCTTCATCGATTTTTCCGGGCCTCTACCGGGTCTGTTCGTTGAAAATGTGACCCGGATGACCCGGTACCGGGTCAACACCGGGTCAGGGTACTGACCCGGTGACCCGGTGACCAGAGCGAAAAAGTGACCCAAACGGACCCGGTGACCCGGCGACCCGGTGCCAACTCTGGTTCACAATGCATTACTCTATGTTATACAGTAATTGTTGTGCCGTCTTTGGAAGTTCAGTGACAAAATACATCTACGTACGTGAACATTTTAGGAGCACCATGCATGTTATTGTAATAACTTTTTTATACTATATCTTAACACGAGCACTTGTGATCGTTACTGCGATAAACTTAAGAAACATCGACGCTCAGACTGACGATACGAAAAGATCTCGATTTACTAGTGAAGAACTTGAACAAATCGAAGATTGCAAACAAGAAAGACGAGATAGAGGCGATGTTTTCGACAGCTTCTATCTTATTCCAAAAATAAGAGAATCATGCTGTAAGTGTACAAATTTCTTGTCTATGTACGGTTGAGTAAAAAATGTAAATTATTCTCATTGGAAGCAAACTATTTTTATTCACGCTTAAGGAAGTGATATGTTCAGGAAAGTAGAAAAGCAAACGTACAGTGTCGCGCTGGTATGTATTCTAAATTTAATTCTACATCTAAATTTAATTCAACCTTAATGAATTGTCTTTCCAAAATCGCAGCTGCTCAGTGAGTGAAGTAAACTTAAAAAATATTTGTCTATTCACAACTACGTTTTGCCTTTAGTGCACTAAATTCGAGAAAAATATTCAATTTTTGTACCAACTCCACAGCCTTATAGAAAAGAAACATAACCCATTACGCTATTTTGCCGCAAAGATATAGTCACCTAGTTGTGCATATTACTACTTTTGACTATGTCCAAGCTGAAGTTTGCGACACCGGCGGTCCAAACGAATTTATGCTCGGTTCTGCATTATAATTTTATGGCGACTAGTATTATGCTAATTTATTACATAGCTAAGCATGAAGATTCTGTTTCTAGGTTTGCTTGTTGTTGTTCTTTTTTATGTGATTTGATTTCAATTATCATTAGAGTCCAATAATTTTACGGATTTAGGAAATCGTCGATCTAGGCGCTTACTATGATATAATTGGTAAAAAATTGTGGACAATGCACAATCCGCTTCAGGGGCTTCACCACAAAAAATCTCAACAGGGGCAGAAAATCATTGTGAAGGTCAACTCAGCAAACCGAGCCGAGCCTAAACTTTCGACCTCCGAGCCGAGCAGACCTTTGTCAAAAAACCTCGAACTATCTCGGTTCGACGCGGCTCGCACATGATAAGACATATACATTTGGATAATTTTGTACCCGCATGGAAGAACACTGTTTTGCGGAAAAACCAAGTCTGCTAGAGGGCAACGTTAAGCTTTGCTTCTTTCAATAATTTCCCCGCATTTTGGCAAAACAGATATATGTAATAAATCTCTATTTTTGAGAAAATAGCTCTAGCGCACAGGCGTATGGGGTTTCGGGGGGGGGAGTGGGACATGCCCACTCCTAACTGCTATCGCGCCAATAGCTAGTTTTAGTAACAAAAGCAATAAAACTACTCGATTTTGACATAAAATTGGAAGGTCGGGGGTTTCCCACTGTGACGCATCGCTTTCCCACCCCCTCGGCGCAAAGTGCTGCCCCCCTCCCTCTTATCGACAGGTCGGCTGATCCAACATCCTTGTTCGCACCGCAGACGCCCAACCCATAGGCGTCCCCGCATGGGAGGCCAAAAGTCGGCCCCCAAGACCCAGTTACTTCCCTGCACTTCGAGCCTCAGCAAATATAATAATATGCCTGCGAATGCAATATTCTATATCACCTGCACTGTGAAAAGTTTTATCACGTCACTTTAGCGGTTACCATGCTATAAACGAGAAGCACAAGATTCGATTAGATTTTGGCCTAAAAGTGGTCGATTTATTCAGTAGTCTTGGAAGAGTGCAATTAAACATGGTTCACTGCAACCAATCGTAATAAAAGTTACGGATACCCGCCAAATGTTCATTCGTCACTGAACTATTGTAATAAAACTTCGCAACTGAGTAACCAAGAAACAGTATAATATATCTTTGGGAAAATAATTTTGTTTAATTATGAGAAATTATTTTTTAACGTTTTTGAGGGTGTGGATGTTTTTTTGAAAATTGGTCTCATGGCATAGACATTGCGATGCTCGGTATATAATAAAAAATTGTACACGTTCACGGAGCATTACGGCTAAAAATTTCAAACGTTCAAACACGCTGTATTGACCGTTGTTGGAAAGTGGGTAAAAAATCACGGAAGGATCCCACCGCCTTTTCAGCCATTAGTCTCTGGACCCCCAATCATTTCTCACCCCCAACAAGATGTCAGATGGTTGTAAGTGATTTACACGGTTTGCTGTTCAATTTGTTAGCAGGAACGAGTGACGAACACTTACGCATCGATCGATTCGAATTATCCGACAGCGAGACTGGTTTGAAGGTTCTTAAATTTCCTGGATGCTACAACATCGACGTAAGACAAGTCGTAGTGGAACTACATATTTTTGAGCGGAGCGAGGGGTTGCCATTATGAACGTACCCACTTTTACTTGGACTTTCACTTTTACTTCACAACACATGTATTAAGTGAGAGTATCTTACCACAAACAATAGATCTTAGTGCACATGCACCATCAATCACATCAATTAAACAAATTTCGAATGTTTGGGTCAGCAGGCCTAATAGGTTATAGGCGTAATTAACATTTAGCTAACTAAGTAGCTAAATTAGCCAATAGTCGTAATCTCGCTACTATTTTTTTTTCGTGGTTCACTCTGAAAGTGCTTTCAGGATTATGTTTGTTAAGGTTTCAAACCTCTCACTGCTGTCGAGCTTCGATACTGTTATAATGTTCTGTTGAAACATAAACTCTGCCATTTATTTAAAAATTGAACACAACTTTCTAATTCTTAATTCTAACTTAATCCAATTAGCATAATTTATTAATTGGCAAGATAATGATTATATGAGTCTAAAGGTATCATATTTGCATTTTTTGACCCCGAAAACCCTATATTGGTCAAAACAAAACGATTATATTCCAAGTATCTAGCGAGATATAACCAAAAGTGCCTTAATTAGCTGATTACAGGCAACTAATTAGCTTATAGCTAATTCATTATGCAAAATTTTGAAACCCCATATATCAGGTGCACATTCCCAGATGTTAAGCTATAAAACAAAAAAAAGTTTTTTGAAATCGGTTCAGTGGTTTTGGAGATTCATCGCGACGAACGCACGAACGAACGCACGAACGGACATCGACTTTTTTGGTGACAGACAGAAAATAAAACGCTTCGCTCGGCTTCGCCTCGCTCCGCGCAATAACGTTTACAACTGATATTAGATTCTTGATATATATCTAAGATTGTAATGCAACAGACATTGCGATTAGCATTGCTATTCACTGAAATGTACCACAAAACCTGTTACGTGCAAAGCAGGCAAATAGAGCCACCGTGCATTTGCTATATATACGTCACAGACAAACATTACTGGCTGTATAAAGTAAGCAGTATGTACATATGATAGTGAAATTTATGTTCCTTGTAAACATTTAACAGGATTTGATGCACTATAAATATAAGCAGTGATCTTGAAATTAGAGCTTCGTGGGACAGTTAAGGCTCACATAAATAGGCCAATCTTTGTGTACTGCCTCGTAAAATTTACGGTGTTTCGTATTAGAACATGTGTGATGTAAATTTTCAGGCTCAACTCTATATTAATAAGGATTCGCCAAAGGTTGCGCATTGGAAGGAGGGCCGCTGGCCTAAGATATTTACACACTTGGAATGGCGCATAACTAATGGAAATAGTGGAAATTTTCTAGAAGATTACGACTGTGAGGATCAAGATATCAACGGATGTAATGGAATCGGTAATAATTGGTAAATCTTAATATCTTGGCTATATCATCCTTTTGTTTTTCCTTGTTTCTGTTCCATGGTTCGTTTGTGTCCTGGGACCAAGTGCATGCTTGGAGAAAACTACTAGATATTAACATATTTGATTTATGGGCTTCTCTCTATATTAAAATGAAAATAAAATGAAAATGGTCGCTGTGAACGCGGTAAATGGCTGCTGAAAATGGCTGCGGTGCTGATATCCTTTTTCCCAACTTTTCGGCCCGTACGAGCTACAGACCTGTAACTGCAGCCAGAAGTGGCGACCTCGCAATCGGTCATTATATGTAACAGGGTCGTTCCGACCCTGTCAC